>JAJPUD010007752.1:78163-101577 GCA_023553655.1 Myrmecobius fasciatus | reverse complement strand
TAATTTTTAAAGTATTATTTCCTTCAGTTATCTTTTTTAGCTCCTTTTGTAGCTGGCCAATTGAATTTCTTGATTCAATGCATTCTTTTTCCATTTTGCCAGTTTTATTTTCAGTGAATTGTTGTCTTTTTCTAATTCACCAATTTTGTTTTTCAGTGAATTGTTGTCTTTTTCCAGTTCACCAATTTTGTTTTTCAATTCACCATTTTTATTTTCCACTGAATTCGTGATTTTTTCCAGTTGACCAATTTTGTTTTTCGGTGAACGGTTTTCTTTTTCCAATTCACCAGTCCTATTTTCCAGTTTTTGATATTTCTGTTGCCCTGATCTCAATTTATTTCCCCATTCTTCTTCTAGCTCTCTTTTGAGATTCTTAATGCAATCATCCAGGTAAGCCTTCTGAAAGGGAGACCAACTTAAGTCTGCCTTTGTGCCTTCATCTGGGATTGTTTTCATAATGTCAGGATCTGGGGACTGTTCTATTTTTTCTCCGTAGAAGCTTTCTATGGTGAGAGCTCTCTTCTGCTTCTTGCTCATGATTTAAAGTTGGGATATTGGTCAAAAGCAGATTAAACTGCAACAATTTGTATTTGCCCTGGGGCAGTTTGTCGAGTTGACTTCCGGTCTGAGGCTGGTCAGGCTGGATTCGCACTAGGAGCACGTTTTCAGCTGCTCTCGATCCACCCTTTACCAAAGGCAGATCTGCCTAAGCACCTGCCCACAAGCAGAGCAAAGTGGCCCAGGCATCTCCCAGGGGCTTCCTGGGTGCCTAAAATCCGCCCCTCTATCACAGCCCTGACTTCTGCCCCTGGCTAGAGTCTGATCGCGACCCGCAGCCGATTTCCCCTGAGGCTAACCTTCTCTGGAGTTCTTTCAAGATAGATTTTTTGATAGAAGTGCATTGTAGTCCAAATGTTTGGTGGAGCCCTTACTCCAAAACAAGTTTGAAGGTTCACTTTGTCTGGGTTTGAGGGAAGGTCCTAGGAGTTCACAGAGAAAGCTGTCTGCAGTTCACCATCTTGGCTCTGCCCCCCACCAGATAGATAACTTTGACTATATTAAATTAAAAAGGTTTTGGACAAACAAAATTAATGCAGACAAGATTAGGAGGGAAGCAATATATTGGGAAATCATCTTTACATTTAAGGGTTCTGATAAAGGTCTCATCTCTAAAATATATAGAGAAATGTCTCATATTTATAAATATTCAATCCATTCTCCAATTAATAAATGGTGAAAGGATATGAACAATTTTCAGAGGATGAAATTAAAACTATTTATAGTCATATGAAAAGGTGTTCCAAATCACTATTGATCAGAGAAATGCAAATCAGGACAACCCTGAGGTACCAGTACACACCTGTCAGATTGGCTAAAATGACAGGAAAAGTTAATGATGAATGTTGGAGGGAATGTGGGAGGGCTGGGACACTAATACATTGTTGGTGGAACTGTGAACGGATACAGCCATTCTGGAGAACAATTTGGAGCTATGCTCAAAAAGTTATCAAACTGTGCATACCCTTTGACCCAGCAGCATTCGATTGGGCTTATATCCCAAAGAAATCATAAAGGAAGGAAAGGGCCCCACATGTGCAAGAATGTTTGTGGCAGCCCTTTTTGTAGTGGCTAAAAACTGGAAAATGAAGGGATGCCCATCAATTGGAGAGTGGCTGAATAAATTATGGTTTATGAATGTTATGGAATATTATTGCTCTGTAAGAAACGATCAGCAGTACAATTTCAGAGAGGCCAGGAGGGACTTGCATGAACTGATGCTGAGTGAAACGAGCAGAACCAGGAGATCATCATACACAGCAACAACAGTATTACATGATGATCAATTCTAATGGACATAGCCCTCTGCAACAAGGGATTGTCTCAAACCAGTTCCAGTTGTTCACTGTTGAAAACCAGAGAAGAAAAAGAGATAAAAGGAATCAGAGTAGGTAATGAAGAAACCAAATTATCACTCTTTGCAGATGACATGATGGTATACTTAGAGAACCCTAGAGACTCAACTAAAAAACTACTAGAAACAATTCACAACTTTAGCAAGGTGGCAGGATTCAAAATTAATCCACATAAATCATCAGCATTTTTATATATTACCAACAAAGTTCAACAGCAAGAGATGCAAAAAGAAATTCCATTCCAAATAGCAGATGATAGGATAAAATATTTGGGAATCTATCTGCCAAGGGAAAGTCAGAAACTATATGAACTAAATTACAAAACACTTTCCACACAAATAAAATTAGACCTAATCAATTGGAAAAATATTAAGTTCTCATGGGTAGGCAGAGCAAACATAATAAAAATGACAATACTACCCAAACTAATCTACTTATTTAGTGCCATACCAATCAACCTCCCAAGAAATTATTTTACAGATCTAGAAAAAAATAGTAGCAAAGTTCATTTGGAAGAACAAAAGATCAAGGATCTCAAGGGGATTAATGAAAAAAAGGCAGATGAAGGTGGCCTTGCTGTACCACATCTAAAACTATATTATAAAGCAGCGGTCATCAAAACCGTTTGGTACTGGCTAAGAAATAGAGCAGTCGATCAGTGGCACAGGATAGGTTATCAGGACAATCTAGGCAATAACCTTAACAATCTAGTGTTCGATAAACCCAAAGACCCCAGCTTTTGGGATAAATACTCACTATTCGGCAAAAACTGCTGGGAAAATTGGAAACTAGTGTGGAAGAAATTAGGGCTTGACCCATACCTAACACCACATACCAAGATAAGATCTAAATGGGTTCATGATCTAGATATAAAGAGGGACTTTGTAAGCAAGTTAGAGGAACATAATATAGTTTATCTCTCAGACCTGTGGAGATGGAATAAATTTATGTCCAAAGAAGACCTGGAACTCCTAATTGAACACCAGATGGATAATTTTGATTATATTAAGTTAAAAAGTTTTTGTACAAACAAAACAAATGCAGCCAAGATTAGGAGGGAAGCATCAAATTGGGAAATCATCTTTGCATTCAATGGTTCTGATAAAGGCCTCATTTCTAAAATATATAGAGAATTGTCTCATATATATAAGAATTCAAGCCACTCTTCAATAGATAAGTGGTCAAGGGATATGAACAGACAATTTTCAGATGATGAAATTAAAACCATCTCTAGTCATATGAAAAGTTGCTCCAAATCACTATTGATCAGAGAAATGCAAATTAAGACAACTCTGAGGTACCACTACACCCCTGTCAGATTGGCTAAAATGACAGGAAAAGATAACGATGAATGTTGGAGGGGATGTGGGAGGGCTGGGACACTAATACATTGTTGGTGGAGCTGTGAACGGATCCAACCATTCTGGAGAGCAATTTGTAGCTATGCTCAAAAAGTTGTCAAACTGTGCATACCCTTTGACCCAGCAGTGTTTCTACTAGGCTTATATCCCAAAGAGATCTTAGAAGAGGGAAAGGGACCCACCTGTGCAAGAATGTTTGTGGCAGCCCTTTTTGTAGAGGCTAGAAACTGGAAACTGAAGGGATGCCCATCAATTGGAGAGTGGCTGAATAAATTATGGTATATGCATGTTATGTAATATTATTGCTCTGTAAGAAACGACCAGCAGGATGATTTCAGAGAGGCCTGGAGGAACTTGCATGAACTGATGCTGAGTGAAATGAGCAGAACCAGGAGATCATCATACACGGCAACAACAGTATTACATGATGATCAATTCTGATGGACATGGCTCTCTGCAACAAAGAATTGTCTCAAACCAGTTTAAATTGTTCAATGAAGAAAACCATATACACCCAGAGAGAGGGATATGAAATATGGACCACAACATAACATTTTCATTATCTCTATTGACATTTGCTTGCATTGTGTTGCCTTTCTCTGATTCTTTTTTTTTTTCTTGTAGATAGGATTTTTCTTGCATAACTTCTTAAGCATTTCAACATTATTAACATGTAGTGGACTTCCTGCCATCTAGGGAAGGGGAGGGGACTGGGGGTAAAATTTGTAATGGAAAGCTCTGTAAAGATCAATGTTGGGAAACTACCCATATACATTTCATACAAATAAAAAGCTTTAAATAAAAAAAATTAAAAAATAAAAAATAAATAAATAAATAACATATTGGCTCATTCGTTTTGCGAAGGGTATGATTTCTTTATTAACTTCTACAAGTTTGAGGATTGATTTTTTTTTTTATTGTTCTGGCTATATGTAAGATCATTGTTGCATTTATCATTAAGATTCATTTCTTAAGAATTTATTGTTTTAGGCATTTTACACAAATACTGAATAACAAAGAAGGAGGAAATAGACCTTTTAAAAGATCTGAAATACATGTAAACATTTAGATTCATTCAAGATATGTACAGTGTAAATGAGAGGTAATCTCAAAGAGAATACTCTTGTGCCAGAAGAAGTGACTGGGAAAGGCTTCTTGTAGAATATGTAGCTTGAGAGATTGTTGAAAGCAGCCAGGGAATCTAGAAGGCAGAGACAAGCGGAGAAGCATTTCAGAAATGGATAGTCAGTGATAGGTCCTTAAGAAATCGATTGTTATGTTATGAGGACAGCAAGAAAGGTGCTATCTCTATAGTTACATTGAAAGGAATAAGTATAATGAGATTGAAGAGTTTGGAAGGGGCCAAGTTGTAAAGAGCTTTAAAAGCTAAACAGAAGATTTTATATTTGATCCTAGAAGTAATGGAAGTCACTATCATTTACTGAGTACCGGAATGGTGCAATAGTTATGGTTGCTCAATTGCTTCAGTTATATCTGACTCTTTGTGATCCTATTTGAGGTTTTCTTGGCAAATATACTAGAGTAGTGTGCCATTTCCTTATCCAGCCCGTGTTACAAGTGAGGACACCGAGATAAACAAGGTTAAGTGATTTGTCCAGAACAATACACCTGGTAAGTGTCTTAGGACAGATTTGAATTTAGAAAATGAGTCTTATTGACTCCAGACTCAGCCTTTTGTCTACTGCACCACCTACTTGCTCCACTGACATAATTGGATTTTTATTTTAGAAAGATCATTTTGGCAGGTGGGTGGAGGATAGTTTGGGTTGGGAACAGACTTAAGACTGGGAAACTAACAAGCAGGGTATTACATTAATCTAAGCATGAGGTAATGAAAGCCAATACTAGAATAGCAATTAGAATGGAATGAAGGTGACAGATATAAAAGATATTTTGAACAGAAATCAATCCAAAATTGTATTCCATTTATATTTATGTACAGGATTGAAAAAGTCATTTTATTATTTTTTCCTGATAACCACTTGTAGGAAAATTGAAACTTATTTGCCTAAAAGGCAATTCTCTGAAATAGTCAAAGGGGGTGGGAGAATTCATATGTTAACACATCTGCTTGATTCAAGATGTTAAGAGTTGGAACAATGAATAAAAGTATCAGACAGGCAGATATAGTTTCAATTTAAGAGAAAATGTACTAGTATTTTAATGGTCAAAGGAATTTCCTTCCCATCATTAGAATTCTTTGAGCAGAAAGAAGGAGACTCCAAAAATTAAGTTGTTGGAGTTTGAACCCAGGTCATCACTATGAAAGATCCTAGAGTTAAAATATCACCTTATCTAAAAAAAAAATAAAGAATTTTCTTGAAAATGGAAATGTTTTGTATGATTATACATGTGTGGCCTATATCTGATTGCTTACCATCTAAGGGGAGGGGGGGGGGGGAAGGAAGAAGGGATAGAGTTTCAAACTCAACAGTTTAAATAAATAAATAAATATATATATATATATACATATATATATATATATATATAATTGTTTTACCATGTGTTTGGGGAAAATGAAATGTATGAATGTTTTTAAAAACTGTCTCCTTTGACAAATTATAATCTCTTAAGGTTTCAGTTTCTCTTGTATAAAATGAGGGAGGTTGACAAAGTGAACCTTAAGATCCCGTCTAGTTTTAAATCTTTAATTTTATGTTCCCTGACTCTAAAACAAAACAAACACCACCAATAAAACCCACTATCATCAGGCTATACTACTTTTCTTGCTAATACTGGAAAATAAATTCGTATTATTCTATTCTGTCTAGAACTAAGTTCCTTCCAAGAAGACATCTTCTAATTTTGGAAATTCATGAAATCTCATTTTTCATGAACTAAAAGTTCTCTATGAATGAATCCTGCTTTGATTTCATTGATAATATAAATAATTCTCATGCACACTTTTCAACCAAATTTTTCTTTTCTTTGGTATCATTAGATTTTAATATTTTAAACATCAAAACAAAATTATAAAGAAATTATTCTAATATATATAATCATTTTCATTTTCATTTTGATTATAACTTCAATGAATTTGTCTACTTATTACATCATTGCCATGAGTCTTAAAGAAGTTTAGAATCAATAAGCAAACTCATCCTGAGAAATAAAATCGCAAACTAAAACAAGAGCAGCAAGTCAGTAGGCTCATTACAATAACAGCATGGCTTTCTTCAAACTCCAGGTAGGGAACTCTAAATTGTGCTCAGTGCTAACTGTGTATATTACAGGAATTACATTACAATTAGGTTTCCACTGTAACTAATGTCTCCGGTCACTGCATTGGTTAGTGATTCAATTTTAACTTTTGACTGATTTCCAAGGTGACCTACATTGTTGCATTGGATCAGTGTAAAAGTTACCTTGGAGAATCATAAGTAGTACACAGCTCCTGAAAATAAGCCACTGGATGAGTGCATCATTTGTTTTTAATAAGGTGTCCTAGCTGCTCATGCCCACAGCAACCTTTCAAGTAGATGTTAGTATTGTTAGATGGAGGGGAAGAAAATTAAAGTAATGAAAAGGCACCAGAGGTAACCCGTGCAACTGTGGAAAGAACACTAGTTAGAGAGGAGAATCTAGATTTCAGTCCTAATTCTATTTATAACTAGATTGTATGACTTTGGGTAAGTCAATAAACCTATCTTAACATTCAGGTTCTCATCTGATAATAAAAGGGAATTTAAGTATATGATCTTTAATGTCATCATAAATTCTAAGATGAGATGTTTAAAAATTCCAATAAACACTGTCACTTTCCAGTGCAGTAAATCCATATTTCTGTGTAGAGATGTAAATCACAATTTTTTCACCTGCCTCCCCCCTAAAAAATGGAATTAAAAGGAAGTGGAAAAACAACAATAGAACAAGAATCTAATGCTAAAGTTCTTAATCTGAGCTCAATTAACTTGTAAAAAAATAAATTTTTATAATCACATTCAAATATAATATTTTCATTTGTCATCCTTACTTTGTGCACTTTAAAACATTTGAGAAGCAATTCATAAACTTAACCAGACTGCCAAGAGATAATCACACACACACACACACACACACACACACACACACACACACACACACTGGTTAATAAAAAACAAAAACAAACAAACAAACAAAAAAACTTTGATTTGGTGGTAAGCCAATGATAGCATTTCCATTTCATGATTAGAGTTGTCAGTCTGCAAGTAAGGTGTAGCTTTTGTTGACATTCACCAAAGGGGAAAAAATTCATCCCTACAAGGAACCATATTGTGAAAATAATCTTCATTGCTTTGGACTAGCTTTGCTTCTTCTAGGAAAAGTTATTTAATCAATTGAGTGCTCACTTTTTAGTGCTTCTAACATCTTAATAAAGAAATTAGTTAATATTGCAAATATTTGAAAAATCAAGGTTTCATCAATTAGGAAATTATGATTTCCAACTGGGGAAATAATCAACAAAACATTTTTTTTCAGATTTTAGGGGGAATAAAAAGAAAGATGAATTCAGAATAAATAGTTGTATATGCAAGTAATGGATTCTAATTGTAACAGAAGAAAGAGTTATAAAGATTTCAAGAACTCTGGGAAAATTGCATGTATATGCAAAACAAAATTAGAATAAAAATAGTTTCTGCAATGACCAGGATAAAATCAATAACTTTGCAAGACATTAGAACTCTTATCAATACAGTGATCAATCTAATATTTACAGGATTTGTAGTGATATCTACTTTTTTCCTACAAAGTAAAGATGGTGTAGTACCAGTATGGAATCCGGTACGTGTTGTCAGAAATGGTCAATGTATTTGCTTTGTTTAACTGTGATTTGCTAGAATAGAAGATCCTATGAGAAGAAGCAATCTTCAGGAAGTGACAATTATTCTTTGAATGAAATCAATGAAATTTTCATTAAACAAAAAATTAATTATCATAAAATAATGAAATATTGATATAAAGAAATACAAAATTAGTTCTTATACTTCAGAATTCAAGTATACTGGCAATGACTTAAAGAGATTAAAAGTAATTAAATTGACATATAGGAAGCAACTATGTGATTCAATAGATACAAAGTAAGACTTTGAATCAGGAACACTTAAGCTCAGATCTGGCCTGAGACATTTACTAGTTATGTGACTCCAGGAAAGTCAGTTAATGTTTGTTTGCTTAAATCCACCAGAATAGAAATTGGCAAGGCAGTATGTTTGCCAAAAATACTTCATAGACAGTATAGTCCATGGAGTCACAAAAAGTTAGTAAAAATTGAGCAATAACAAAACTGCCATATGTTGAAGTCCTTTTATATTAAAAATCTATTTATATTGAGCTTCCAACAAAGCCATTCTCATGTGGTTTTTCAAGACATTGAGAACATACTTGGTGGTCAAAGCTATGCCACATGAATACAAATGTTAATATTTCCTACCAAGTAGGTATAGTTTCAAATTTCATCCAGTTGACAGACTATGCCAATCAAACAAAAGCACCCCAACTAAATTCCTAGAAGCTAATACAGACTATGCATGAAGCAGTGGATTGATTATTCTGCTTCATATTTGCTGAAAGAATATCTACAAAGTTGTAGTGATTATCTATTTATAACATAGTCTTATTTTTATATAATTATATAAATATATGTATAATCGATCTTTTTATATATGTACAATGCTTTCATGAATACAAATACAGGTACATATATCTATATGTAAATTGCATGTGTATACAAATATATACATATGTGTATATGCACAGGTATACATAAATTCATGCAAACTTCCATTTTATTCTTACAATAATCCTGTAAGGTAGCTGCTCTTCTTTTTGTTTTATAAATAAAGAAATTGAGATTCAGAACGATTAAGGTGATTTTCTATGGATCATACAAGTCTTAAGTAACAAAGACAGGATTTCCAAGAGTCTTCCTGAATTCAAAGTCCAGTGCTCCTTGAATTATATCACATCGATTTCCAAAATTTTAGGGGATTGAGATCCGTTATGGTTGCCATAACTGAATAGATAAAATTATTTTAAATATGCACATCATTACATCAAGGTAGGTTCTTGAATTCTTTTCATTTGAATTTCTCTCATTAGTTATGATTTGCATTTTCTTTTAATGTGGGTATAGATAGTTTGGATTTCTTCCCTTGAGAACAATCTGTTTATACACTTTATCCCACATTGTAAAGAGAATAAGAGAAAAATTTATAGCATAACAATATTATATGAATGAATACCTTTGAAAGAATTAAGATCTCTGATCAATAAAATGCTTTCCTAAAACTCAGAGAAACAATGACAAAGGATATTTCCAAATTCCTGATAGACAGATAATGGATTAAATATTTTTTGTTTGACAATGCATATTAATTACAAAGACGTTTTGTGTGTTTCTTTGTTTTGTTTTGTTATTTGCGTTTTTCTCTACTGCAGCAGATGAAATGGAGATAAAATAAATGCTTATTAATTTAAAATTTCAATGTATAACTTATTATATTGAATATAGTTTTTATATTCATAAACAGAATGGCAGAGGTTTTAACTCCTATTTGTGCAGGTAGCATAGCTTAACTCGGGACTATTTTGATATATTGTGTCTTGTGATAAGCATTTCCAAAGATTATGTAGAAAGTCCTGAAATGTCACACCCGAGATTTCTTCAGTTCTCACTGGAGAAAATAAGAAGTGTTATCAATCATGAAGAAAATAAGAAGAAACTATTCCTATATTTCCTTGCCTAGGAAAAAGGAAAGTAGTCAAAAGACAGAACTGCCCTGATCATTTTCAGTGGGAGAATAAGTTAGTGTAAAGACTTCCATGGGATTTACTTTCACAACTTGCAAGACTTCAGCAAGAATCCTTTGCATCTAAGGAGAAAATTAGGTGCAGGCAAATGAATTTTATCATAAGTGTGTCATTATACTCTTAACTGAGGAAAACATTTTCATAGGAGTTTGTTAATGGACTGGAGGGTTTTTCAGTTTCTCATCACTAATTCAAAACTGGCCCAGGGCACCAGTGGCAGAAAGCCCTGACTATCTAATAGCTGCTTGGTGGCCTATGTAAAGTGAATTGATGGTATTAGTCCAATTCCTAATGGACAGGTGTCCAAATCACAGTTTTCACTAATTATCACCCTGCTGTCTGTAGCAGCACAGCCCAAAGATGGAATAACCCTTTGAGGCTAAACTACCTAGTTTCACTGGACAGTTTTTAACAACCATATTTAAATTCTGGTTCTGCCTGCATGACCAGGTATTCATTTGGCACTGGTTTTACCTGTGAGTCACATCCACAGTGCCATGAAGAGTGCTAGCCTAGGTGAGTCTTTTGCACTCGCTATTCTTCAGAATAAATAGACTAAATGGCTATAGATCTATAAAGACTGTACAAAAGTATTAAGAAAGTATAAAAGTTTGTCTAAGTCTGTGTATGTTCATTTGTATATACATGCATACACACATACAAATAAATCTTTATACATGTATTTAAAATACAGAAGGATATATACATGCATGTTATATGCACATATTTATATATATTATTATATAAAATATATAGACACATACAATATACATACATACACAGTTGTTATTTTTATGGCCATGCAATTTTTTTCCTCAGAATATTAAAAGTTCAAAATTTGGCAAATATAATGTTCCTTATAGAATCATAAACACAACTTACTGATGAAACTAGCCTCAAATTACTACATTTATAGCTACATACATATTTTAAAGAAGCATGTTCACATATCTGCTGAATTTGACAAATTATTTTTTCTAATCTTCAGCAGTTCTCCATTGACTATCTGTTGTAGCCTTGAGATTTATGTTTTGTTTTAGTTGATAAAAATTGTTTCAATGTACCATTACATTCATGTAGTCCTTAGATATTATTTTTACCCCATAAAACCGAATACATTCATCTGTAAAATATTTATGTCTTTACAAGTTTAGAATCTGCAAGACTATATTTTTATTTACTAGTTTACTATCATTAGATTTTCTGTGGTCAAGATATCCAAACATAAGTTTAAGTGCTGCTTTAAACACACATTGCAAAGTCACTTTACCTTTTAGTTTCTCCAGGAAATATTAATTTCTTTAAATTGAAGGCAAGTACTAATCCCCATTGGTAGAAGTTTCTTGCTTGTTTGTTTGTTTTTTCCTTATAGGAAAATTCCCATGCAAATAAAATACAGATCAGGTTTAGAAACAAAAGAAAACAAAACAGTATTTGCATGAAGACTTTGGCACTTTTTAAAATTAAAGATACAAATAAAAAAATAGAAAACATAATCAGACTTTTCTAATCCAAATCCCAAGCTACTTTAGAATAAATAGGTCTTTTAAAGCTATTTAAAATATCAGTGGGCTAACACTAGCTAATAAATAAATAAATGATTGAGAAAACAAACAGATAAGCAAATAAATAAATGCAGCAACTAAGACTACAAAGCAAAGTTTTCTAAGGTTTTAAGTTCTCAGTAGGTTTCTACCTGTACCTCATTAGTCATTTCTGTCATGTCTACACATTTTACATTTTCTCAGCCTAAAAGTGTAAAAACCATAGAGAGAGGTTCACTTTTTCTGAAGACTCTACTAAACATTTTTCTGACAAGAAGATCAGATGTTAACATAAATTCCTGTTAACAACAAAGAAATTTGAATTCAGATAATATCACAAACCATGAAAAATCGATCTCCAAATTACTGAGAGTCTGGGTTATATGTATGAGACTATGATTGATCATGATATATCAGATCTATTCAGATCAAACCAATTCAGTTTAGAGCAACTGAGCTTGAGTTCTACTTTGGCCCTAACAACTCTTAAACAGGTCATTTTTACTGGAATGTGAGTCACTTTTCCCATCTACTAAATGATGACCTTGGACTAAATGTCCTCAAAAGTTCCTCCCAGATCAAAAACTATGGTACCTTAAACAAGTTCAAATGTAAGCAAATTCATTCCTTTCCTTTGATAGATTTATTATCTGAAATATACTTGTATTAAAATCATTGATGAATAAACAAATTACCAATTTAGTATCTGCAAGGCTTTCTTTTTATTTGTTAGCTTAATGTGCATAAAGTATCATTAGAATTTTTGTGGAGTCAAGAAACCCAATCAAAAGTTTGAATACTGACTTAAATAGACATTGGAAAGTCACTATCCCTTTTAGATCTCTAGGGGATATTCTTATTACTTTGAATTGAAGACAAGCTTCATTATAGTCTGTAAAGACAAAGTACCTCCATTAGATTTTGATAAGAAAAAAGCAGATCCTCAATGCAGAAAGTCTTCTGCTCCTTCAAAATTCAATATCATAGAAATTCAACTATCAGCCATATCAATATTTTCTTGTGATTACAAATCTAACCCAGATGCCAAGATATTTTATATTGCCAAATGTTTCTTTTATTTTGCAACACATGTTGGGTGTTTACTTTTAGGAACACATCTGTTAAGGCATTTTTTTCTTTTCTTGCTTGCTTGCTTGCACTTCAGTTTCCTCTAGAAAATCTAAGCCCATATATCAGACCAATGTATGTTTTATGACTTTTAAATGTTGTTAAACTACATCGTCCTAAACTGTTGCAGGTTGGGAAATCACAGCTTTGGGAATGCCATTTTATTCTTGCTGTTTGTGGGAAAAATACTTTGCATTAATCTCCCTTTCCCACATTTAGAATCCTAGCAAAGCATGAAGCCTCAGAGAACAGCTGGAATTCAGCTTCTCCAAGGGGTAGGCAGAGGATGGCAAGGGCATGAAGAAACAGGTGTTCTATCCTTTGCCATTCTACTAGTTTTCAACTTGGAGTTATTTCAAGTTACGGCCATTTACTTGTTCAATATCAGAAGTGAACTGAAAAAAAAGTGTGTGTGTGTGAGGGAGAAGGGGGAGACTTGCTTTTTCTGTGTGTGTGTGTGTGTGTGTGTGTGTGTGTGTGTGTTTGGTCACAAGAACTAAGCTATGTTGTTTTCAAAATATCTCAACCAGTGCTTGTTCCTCCAACTGCCATGGGCCTATCTTCCCCACTGAGATGAATCAACATTTTCAGAAACAGCCCCTCTGGAGTGATCAATGAGAGGTGCTGCTTAGAGAAGGACTGAATGATTCAGCTCAGTGGGATAGAGGCAGATCGACTGCAGACAGCAGGAGAGCAAGGACAGACTGACAGGGCTTTTATGGCCTCCAAATACAGTAGAAGAATCACATTTAATGGCAAGGGGAATGGGGTAGGCAAATAAACTTTCAGAGTTTATTCAGCAATAATGTTTCTTTCACAGTTTAGAGAAGAGTTCATTTGGAAGTCCTCGTGATTTCAGATATGAACAAGAAATTGGTTTCAATAATTACAGTGCCTATCTATAGGAGATGAACTTTGAGCCTTTTTGTCTCTTTTCCATTCTGATCTTTCCAGCAGATAACTTGCATTTTGACTTCTCTCTAAATGGACTTAGCTTTTTACAATCTAGTCTCCATGGTTTTTGCCTCTAAAGAAGGAAGAACTGAAACTTTTGGGGAGCATTAAATAGTCAATTTTAAGATTGAGGTTTCTGTGAGTTTCAAAATCTGGCTTTTGATGTTAAAATATGTATGATTATATATTTCTGAGAGAGCCTCAAGTTAGAATTAAGTTTGAAAGCTATGATAAGTAATTAATTCATTCTGCTACTCAGCCTTGAGTAACATCCAGACTTCAGCATTTCTTTCCTAATAAACTCCACTTACAGGGAGCTCAGAATTCCTTTGGCAAAAACAAATGTGCTGTTTGAGATAACCTGCTTTATTTGCCCATGGAAAAGGCACTTTTTAAAAAGCAATTTTCACTCCAATGAAATTTGGAGTTTTACAGGACATTGATTTGGGAAAAACATATCTCAATACAGCTCTATAGAATTTGGAATTTAAAGCAAAATCCATTTCTTTAGAATGCTAAACTACTACTAAGAGAAAAATATGAAGAGAAGTTGTAGTCTTGGATACAGGTGTATGAATGACAAATTAAGTCTTTTCTCTGTGTCTTAGCTTCCTCATCTAAAAAAATGGAATCAATTTAGAATCAAAAGAAACAATGTTCTCTCTCATAGAATTACAACAGGTTTTTAACTTGAGATTTAGGATTTGATTAATGTGAAAAAAAATATATTTTCATAATTATATTTCAGTATAAGTTGTTTGCTTTGTTAGCATATTTTATTTTATTCATTTATCAATATTATTCTGACTAAGATTTCATAATGCCAAAAAGGTTAAGATATCCTAATTTAAGAATATCATCTCATTTGGAAGACTGGGAAACTCAAATGCAGAAAAAGGGAGTAGCATGCAATTTACTTTAAAAGATTTTCTATTGTGTTACCATGTGTAAGACATGTTATGATATACTAGGAAAATAAAGAAAAAATGAATTTGTCCCAGGTCTCAAAAAGTGTTTATTATAAGGGAAAGACAGTATGTACAGAAGAAATCAATAGTACAGATGCAATAACACTAAGTACAATTGCATAAACATAATTGGAGGAAAAAACCTGAAATTGTTTGAAAAGAACAAATCTTAACATTTTCTTGTTTATTTATTTATTTTTAAACTTTTCAAACTACAAAGATTTTTAGATTACCCCCATTCTATGAAGGGACTCTAATACAAAAGCATTTAAAAAAGGACAATGACTTTATCTGAAAGGCTATTCCACATGCCATATTTGTAAACCCACTTCTAATATTTCTGTATTTAAGGTTTTTTTTTAATTATTAGAAATCTATTTATTCTCTTTTCTATCCATAAACTCATTGAAGAAAAAAAAAGAAAATAAATTTCTTGTAACAAGTATTTAGTGAATTTAAACAATTACCTCATTGACATGTATTTACTGACAAATATATATATATATGATAAGCATGTGTTGTGGACAAATATATTTATATGTATACAAGTATATATGCTGATATATTCTTTAGAATCAATATTACTTTTACATATAAATATATCTGTGTATATGTATGGATGTATAAACTTAATACTACTGTTATCCATCTATTTATCTTTTTGTCTAACAATTCATCTAGTTATGCTTCATTTCATTTTGAAACCTAAATCCATCAACTCACAATCATCAAGGGTCATTTTACTGATTCCAGTTCCTATAGTTTTCAAAGTTATTTGTCTTTACGGTGTTGTTAATATAAAAGTACAATTTCACATCTTTTAAATAATATGAGCAATATTTCTCCAATAGTATTTATTTTATTGGTTTGGCATTGATTTTGTCTAATTTTATGCAATTTAAAATTCTTCACTATATATATATATATTGGTTATATCTATATCTATATATCTATCTATAATTATGTTTTGAAGAATGCACTTGTTCCAAGTCTATTACAAATCATAATCCACATTTTTCAGTGAAGTTTAAATCAAGTGATTTCTCAAGCTGTTGAGGCATGTTTATCTTAATATCTAGGTCAAATTTCTTAACTTTTCATGACTTGTGGTATGGTACATGACTGTTTTATAATATCTATATTCAGGAATTTCTAAAATTTAGAAACGATTTAGATTTTCTGCTTATCAATGTTATATCACAGTTCCTCTTTCAAGGAGGGCAAAATTTCTACACATAGTGGAAGTAAGAAATTACCAAAATTTTGAATCTGAATATTTTGTACTTTAATTAGGATTTCCAGATCATAAAAGCTTTTCTTCTATCCTTGCTTGATTTATTTAATTTTCAAGTACCTTTTCCTTTGTATTTTAGTACAAATGACTTTTTTCACTTTAAGCTTAGATGATTTAAACAAACAAAAAAACAAAAACAACACAAAAACCTTGAGGGCCCACAAAATTACACCCCCTACAATTTCTAACAGATATGGAAGTATTATATTAAAGAAGTATTACTTTTTTAATAATAGTTTTTTTTTAATTTCCAAATACATGCAAAGATAGTTTTCTACATTCGTCTTTGCAAAATTTTGTATTCCAAAATTTTCTCCCTCCCTTGTTTCACTCCCATCCCCTACACAGCAAATAATACAATATATGTTAAATATATGCAATTCTCCTCTCTATATATTTGTGCATTTATCATGATGCACAATAAAAATCAGCTCAGAAAAAAAATGAGAAAAAAGGTAACAAATAACAAAAAAGTGAAAACACTGTTGTGATCCACTCAGTCCCCACATTCCTCTATCTGGATGCAGATGGCTTTCTTCATCACAAGTCTTTTGGAATTGTCCTATATCACCACATTATTGAAAGGAGCCATGTTTATCAGAGTTGATCAAGGCATAATCTTGTTGCTATGTGCAATGGTCTCCTGGTTATACTCACTTCAGTTAGCATTAGTTAATGCAAATCTCTTCAAGACTTTCTGAAATCATCCTGCTGATTTTTTTTATAGAATAATAATATTCCATAACATTCATATACCATAATTTATTCAGCCATTCACCAACTGATGGACATCCACTCAGATTCTAGTTCCTTTCTACTACAAAAAGGGCTGCTATAAACATTTTTGTACATGTGGGTCCTTTTCCCTTTTTTATGATTTCTTTGGGATATAATCTCAGTAGAGATACTGCTGAATCAAAGGGTATGCCCTATGGGTATAATTCCAAACTGAAGAGCCATTTCTTTTACAACATTCTTTTGTAGTAATAGTCAACAACTTCATACTACAGTCTTGTGGTAAAAACCACAAGAGTAATGAGATTTACGTGTAATGTATGAAATAGGACATTCAACTAACTAAAGGAGGAACATTCAGCTTCATTCACTTTCAGCTGAACAAGATCAGGCATTATGAGTCAGTCTAATGTCAATATTGACATATGCACTTGATTATTGTTATAATAAAAAAGCACATTGAATGCATTGCTTACCTGACATGAGTCATGTTAATTTCCATCAGGATAGAGTGGTGATAAAAAAAAAAAAGAGTGAGGAAATGCTGAATGAAGAAGCCATATCTGAGAAGATTTTAATGGAAACAAGGGGCTACACTGATTTGAACAGCATAAACAAGGAATTCTAGACACGTACACCACTACTTCAAAAGTCGAGAAGTGAGAAATGGAGTATCATGCACAGTTAAGAGCTGACAGACAAATTTGTTTGAGACTGAGATAAGGTGAGTAATAGAAAACAAAGCTGGAAAAGTAAATGAGAACTTCATTGTACCAGGGTTTTTGTGTTTGACTAAGCATTTGGTATACTATACTAGAAACAATGGGGCAATATAAGATTTTTGAATTTTAGAAAGAGGGGGATAACAGATTTATATTTTGAGAAAATCAATTTGGAAATGGTGCAGAGTGTGAAGTGGAGAGGGGAGAAAATGGAGGCAGAAGCATAGATTTTAAGAAATGTTAAATTCCCTCAGTGCCTATCTAGTTCAATCCATACATGAAAGAAATCCACATTTTAATCTAACAATTTGTCACATAGTCAATGCTTAAAGACCTCCAAAAAGAGAAGTCCATCACTTCTCAAGGTAGCACATTTTACATTTGGCCAGCTCCAATTTTTAGGGGAAAAATTCTTTCCAAAACCTTAAATTTGCCTGTTATATGTAATATCTATTGCTACTGGTTTTGCCCTCTAGAGCCAAACTGAAAAACACAAATTCTACCTCCATATGACAAGACTAAATTACTTGAATATAGGTATCATTTCCTCCAAAATCTTCTTCAAAATAAACATGCCCATTTTCTTTTTAATATAATTCTTAAATTCCATGGATTCAAAGACCTTTACCATTTGGTTACTTTCATTTGTACATTGTCAAGCTTATCAATGGTCTTAAACTGAGTTCCCTAGATTTATAAATTTTACTCTAGATATAGATTAAGGTCTTGAAAGTGTAGAGTAAAGTGTGATTATTACCTTCCAAGAAGCAATTTATTTTTTTTATTTTTTATTAAAGCTTTTTATTTGTATTTTTATTTGTATAACATATGTATGGGTATGTATATGTGTGGGTAGTTCCCCAGCATTGATCTTTACATTACATTACATTGCTCCATTACAACTTTTACCTCCAGTCCCCTCCCCTACCCTAGATGGCAGGAAGTCCATTACATGTTAATAATGTAATAATATTTGACAAGTTGTGCAAGAAAAATCCTATCTACAAGAAAAAAAAAAAAAGAAAACCAGAGAAAGGCAACACAATGCAAGCAATCATCAATAGGGAGCATGAAAATATTACATTGTGGTCCATATTTCATATCCCTCTCTCTGGGTGTATATGGTTTTCTTCAGTAAACAATTGGAAATGGTTTGAGACATTTCTTTGTTGCAGAGAGTCATGGACCTCAGAATTGATCATCATATAGTATTGTTGTTGCCGTGTATAATGATCTCCTGGTTCTGCTCATTTCACTCAGCATCAGTTCATGCAAGTCACTCCAGGACTCTCTGAAATCGTCCTGTTGGTCATTTCTTACAGAACAATAAAATTTCATAACATTCATATACCGTAATTTATTCAGCCACTTTCCAATTGATGGGCATCCCTTCAGTTTCCAGTTTCTAGCCACTACAAAAAGGGCTGCCACAAACATTCTTGCACATGTGGGGCCCTTTCCCTCCTTTAAGATGTCTTTGGGATATAGGCCCAATAGGAACACTGCTGGGTCAAAGGGTATGCACAGTTTGATAACTTTTTGAGCGTAGCTCCAAATTGCTCTCCAGAATGGTTGGATCCGTTCACAGTTCCACCAACAATGTATTAGTGTCCCAAATTTCCCACATCCCCTCCAACATTCGTTATCTTTTCCTGTCATTTTAGCCAATCTGACAGGTGTGTAGTGGTACCTCAGAGTTGTCTTAATTTGCACCAAGAAGTAATTTATACCCAACACAATGCAAAGCGTGTTTTCCATCTTTTTTAAATTACTTTTTTTCTTTAATAAAATTCCAAACCCCTATCAACAAACAATAAGAACACAAATAAAACAAAAAGAAAAAGGAAAAACCCAGAAGAAAAGTAAATTGCTGAATTCTAAAACAAATCAACTATTCTTTGCTTCTTTATCTCTTTACTCTATTTACTCTATCTCAACTTATCTTGACTTTCTCTCTTCCTTTTTGTGTGTGTGTGTGTGTGTTTTCCCTTTCCCTCCCTTCCTATACCTAGAAACAGGAAGACCAATTAATAAGCTGTTGTAATCTTAAAGATGAGAAGTGATAAATTCCTCAACTAAGGTGAAGAGTGTGTAAGGGGGAAGTAAACATATGCAAAAAATCTTGTGGTTCACAGATAATCACAGATAGTTTCAAGGTTTGAGCAACAGCCCACCTTGGAACAAATTTCTTGTTCTTTCCATTATACAGTCCTGCCTCTCTGTAATCGCCTATGACTAACGTTCTATGATCTATAAATGAATATAGTCATTATAGTATTTACGCTGACTGCTACCTAGAGGATAGATATTTGTTCACTCAATCCACAGCAGGTGAGATTCTGGGTCTCACAGTTTGTCTCAACACATAGTCAAGGACTTCAGTGAAGTTTTGCTGCAAAGTTTCTAAGGGATTATGGAATGAAAGTTGAACTTTAATGAGTTCCAATAAAATATTCATGAATACATCTATCATTCATCAAATCAACTAATCTGGGTAGGAAGCACTGGAAAAATCTACTCCTTTGTAGTAGCTTGTAACATAGACTAAGTGGTATTAATAAATAGGCCCAAGTTTTGCACATTTATCTATTTTCTAATTTCCTTTTCCTTGATGACTACTGAGTACACAAACTGAATTAACAAGAGAAAATTTATTTCCCTTTGTTCTGCTGTCAGGAAATCTAAACAACAGATTCAAGCACATTGCAGGAGAACATGTCTGTGCTAAGCTATTAAAAAAAAAAACACCATTCTAATCGTCATTTCATCTGCACTTTCAGGACTTAACAGCTCTAGATGAGAGGAAGAATAAAAAGCTTTCTAGGCAGAGCCACCTGCTGGTCCAAAATGAGAATTACAATTCAGTGGTAGAGCTAGCAGATGTGAAAAATCATGCTAATGATTACAATTAAAGGAATTGGAGATAGAAATAAGTTCAAGTCCAACTATTTCAATTTACAGATAAGGAAGCACAGAATAACAAAGACCCTTAGCCCAGAAGGAAGTAAATGGCAAAGTTGGCATTCAAAGTCAAATTTTCTCTTTCCAAATCCATTGCTATTTCCAGAGAATCACATTGTACCTTACAAAATAGTGTTGTGATTATTGCTAGAGGGCATAGAAAAAAAAAAAAAACAAAGAAAAATAGGAACTTGGCTTGTTTAGTCAGACAACTATCCAGAAGTTCTTAAGGGCCCAAATGTGTCACTTACTCTACTAAGCATGGCTTAATCAAGAATTTAAAACTTCCTTGTGACATTGTTACATTTAAAATAGTTTTGTCACATTTCCAATGATTGAGAAAATGCATCATTCTCATTTTTTAAAAATTTTGTTTCTTTTCATAGAATTGTAGATATTTTATTTGGTCAAAGTATTGAACCAAAAGCAGTGGTCAGTATGGTACAAGATATTCTTGGAAGTAATTTTTGCATCACTGATCTGTAATAAATGTTGAAAAAAAGAGAAGTTATTGCAGTTTGAATTAGGTAATCCTATTTGTCTATCTGTATTAAAGTTTTGGTACAATCTGTGCTTTTGTTGGGGTCAGGAGGGAGAAGAGAGGAACAGAGAGTGAAAGAGAGAAGAAGAAATAGAGAGAGGGAGGAAGAGACATTTGCTTGTAGCAGCTCTTTTTGTGGTGACAAAGAATTGGAAATTGAGTGAATGCCCATCAATTGGGAATGGTTAAAAAAAGTTATGGTATATGAATGTAATAGAATATTATTGTTCCATAAGAAATGAGCAGCTTGATTTCAGAAAAGTTGGAAAGTTTTACATGAACTGATGTTGAATAAAGTGAACAGAACCAAAATAAGAATATTGTATACAGTAACAGCAAGATTTTATGGTTGACTTAGCTTTTTTCATCAATGTAGAGATACAAGACAATATGCAAGAAAATTACAATAACCTTGGGATGGAAAATGCCATTCATTTTCAGAGAAGGAATTATGGAGACTGAATATGGTTTGAAGCATACTATTTTCACCTGTTTTTGTTTGTTGTTTTTTTTCTTTCTCATTTCTCGCTTTTGTTCTGGTTTTCTTTAATGTAATTTAATATTTTGTAATTATTTTATCATTATTTATTTCATTATATTAATTATATATTTATATAGTTTTCATTTATAATTATATACATTTGTATTATATATAATTATTTATAGCATTATAGTATTATATATTATGTAATTAATTTTAAATAAAAATAATAAAATTAATTTTAATTTAATGTTATCAAAGTTATCTGTTTTGTCTTCCATAATGTTCTCTAGTTCTTCTTTGGTCATAAATTCCTCCCTTCTCCAAAGAATTTTGGTGTATTATTCCTTGCTCTCCTACACTAGCTTATGATTTTATCCTTCATGCCCAAATCATGTACTTATTTTGACCTTATTTTGATATAGGATGTGAGATGTAGATCTATGCTGAGTTTATGACATTATTTTCCAGTTTTCTCAGCAATTTTTGCCAAATAGTGAGTTCTTATCCCAGAAGCTGGAATTTGCAGGTTTGTCAAATACTAGATTACTATAGGCCTTGAATATTGTATCATGTGTTTCAAATCTATTCTCCTGGTGCAGCCCTCTATTTCTCAGCCAAATCATTTTGATCACTGATGCTTTATAATATACTTATAG
Organism: Myrmecobius fasciatus; assembly: GCA_023553655.1. NCBI lineage: Eukaryota > Metazoa > Chordata > Mammalia > Dasyuromorphia > Myrmecobiidae > Myrmecobius > Myrmecobius fasciatus. The sequence goes on along the minus strand of JAJPUD010007752.1, from coordinate 79,506 downwards.
GTTTGCTCATGCTAAGCCACCATCCTTTGCATTTTTATTTCATTAGTTGACTAGATATTCTTGACTTTTTATTCTTCCAGATGATTTTTTTCTATTATTTTTTCTAGTTTTATTAAATAATGTTTTTGTCAGTTTGGTGTAGAACTGAACAAGTAAACCTATTTAGGTAGAATTGTCATATTGATTATATTAGCCTGGCCTATCTATGAGCAATTGATATTTATCCAGTTATTTAAATCTAACTTTTTTTGTGTGAGAAGTATTTTTTAAATGTGTTAATATATTTCCTGGGTTTGTCTTTGCAATTATTTAATTTTATCTACAGTAATTCTAAATTGAAATTCTCTTTCTATATTTTGCTAATGGGTTTTGTCAGTAATTTATAGTAATGCTGATGATTTGTCTGGGTTTATTTTATATATTACAACTTTGCTAAAGCTGTTAATTCTTTCTTATAGGTTTTTGGATGATTTTCTCCGATTTTCTAAATATATCACCATAGTTTTATAGTTTTATTTTCTCATTGCCTATTCTCATTCTTTTAATTTCTTTTACTTTTATTATGACTAAAGCCAACATTTTTAGTATAATGTTGAATAATAGTGGTGATAATGGATATCCTTATTTCACCCCTGAACTTTTTGGGAATGCATCCAGCTTTTCTCCATTACAAATAATGTTTGATTTTGGTTTTAGATAGATGTTTCTTATTATTTTAAGGAAAGCACATTTTATACTTATGCTCTCTAATGTTTTTAATAGAAATGAGTCCTATATTTTGTCAAAAGCTTTTTCTGCATCTAATGAGAATATTATTTGATTTCTATTAGTGTTATCATTGCTATGTTTAATTATGGTAATAGTTTTCCCGATATTTAACCAGCCCTGTGTTCCTGGTATAAATCCCACTTATTCATAGCACGTTGTCCTGATGAGAAGTTGCTGTAATCTCTTTGCTAATATTTTATAGAAAATTTTTGCATCACAACCCCCCCAAAAAAATAAAAATTTTGCATCAATATTCATCAGGGAAGTTGGTCTGTAATTTTCTTTCTCTCTTTTGGGTCTTCCTTGTTTAGGTATTTGTGTCATAAAAGGAATTTGGCAGGACTCCTTTCCCTTTTTTCCCAAATTGTTTATGTAGTGTTACAATTAATTGTTTTTTAAAGTTTTGGTGAAATTTATTTGTGAATCCCTCTGGCCCTAGAGATATTTTCTTAGGGAGTTACACTAATGCCTTGTTCAATTTCTTTTTCTAAAACAGGACTGTTTAATTAATTTATTTCCCCTTCTGTTAATTTGAACAATTGATAATTTTTCTAAATATTCATCCATTTCAACTG
>JAJPUD010007752.1:36531-70446 GCA_023553655.1 Myrmecobius fasciatus | reverse complement strand
TCAAAAACAAAAGGTGAACAACAACATTCAAAAATGGTGTGAATTTCATGAGCAAATAGTAGATTTGGATAACTACTCACTGAGGATTTGCTCCAGAAAATTCATATTCACATACAGATTGGATTCATGAGTCTAATATTTATCTTCAGAAGTCTTTATATGTTTCTGTACCTGCAGGAATAGTTGCTGCAAGAGATAGGGAATTAACAAAGTTTCCTAAAACCTCTGCAGTTGTGTCAGAAAGTTATTGAATATTTCTTGGAGTACACATTGTTTTTACTATCACATTTTATCATATTAAAACACATTATTTTCTCATTCTAGATCACATAGGATAACTTTCTATTAGCTTTTTATTCCATTTTAAGCATCTTTGGCTGGTACTACAAATCTTTGTTAAGTGCATATTTACTGCCAACTCTTGTCAAACTTCATTGCCCATTATGATATTGTTATTTTCCTCTATTTCTTTTCCATATACCCTATTTATTTATTAATTTGCTTATTTATGTTTATCTTGTATCCTTACTTATGCCTGTAACATCATCCTTTCTATTTATCCACATTCTATCCACTTTTTGAAATTCATTTACATTCCTCATCTTTGATTAATCTTTTCCTTATTACTTTCCTCTATTCTCAAAGAAAGATATATTGAAGTTATGATAGAACTATCAGATATTTGAAGGACTAAAAAAGTGATAAAACTTGATGTTTACCTATACAAAGAGCAGAACCACATAACCTTTGCCTTATATTACATGTCTTGTAGAATTTATTTTTTGTTTTAGTTTAAGTTTTTTTGGCTTTTGTTTTAGGAAAAAAACACATTGTGAAACATAAAACATTATGTCAACTTGTTTATTGTTCTATTTTTTGCATGGATGGTGGTGGCCATTACTGTAACTGGAAAAACAAAGAGAAATCACAGAGGCCAATTTCAGCTCAGTATAAAGAAGAAACAGTTAGAGCTATCTAAAAGTAGAACTAGGAAATTTATTTCCCTTAACTGGAATTTTTCAAACAAAGTCTAAATAGCTAGCCATGTTACTCATGGTATTCACATATCAATAAGATTAATAACTGGTTTTATGAAAAACAAATAATATTTTAATAGAACAATACTCTAGGTCACTGAAAAGAATGAGAAAACAATCAACAGACATATTGCATAAAGGCAAGATACTATACAGATAAGTATTTCAAATTTAAAGCTATCCATTATAGTTGTTTCTGTCATTATCTGGGCCACCAATAATTTCTTGATTTATTCTAATGAAATTTAACTAGTAATGATGAAGATGAACATGCACATTCTTGCTAAAAGCCACTCATATTGCTTTTCTGAGATGCAGTAAGAAGGGAACAACAATTTCTTCTGTACTTACTATATGCTAAGTACTGTGCTAGATATTCTACTATGATTTTCTCATTAGAGTCTCATGATAACCTTGGGAGGTAGGTATAACTATTAGTCCAATTTCACAAATGAGGAAACTTAAGAAGATAGAAATAAAGGGAAAGCCCAAGATTGGACAGATACTTGGCTGAAGATGCTTTTCGAGTAAATTCCCCTTGATTCCAAAATCAATTATCTATCCATTGTGCCTTCTAGGTGCCAATAAATGAAACAGTTGTTCTGTAGATGAAAGACAAGCAGTTGTGCAAGTCCTTTGGGATAACAAAGCAGAACTTTAAGTGTTGTCTCAGTGGATTAGCAATTTGTTGTAGAGGAGTTTCACACTCCATGGGTCATATGGATCAATAAGTTAGCAAGGAAGATAACTGGTACAAGATGCTCCTGAAGTATTAAAATAAAATCCTAGTCTAAACTTAGTCCCAGGAGTGACATATTCTTTTATTTCCTTTATCTTAATGTCTGATTTAGAAAGAGAAGTATGCTATAGAAGTGACAGTAGAAGCAAAGTATTCTAAAATACACAAATCAATAAATGAATGAATGATAGCTGTGGCATCCAAAAAATTTTACAGTCTCCATATAATTTTAAGTCATATGATTTTTTTCTGTTTTCTATTTTTCTTATTTTCTATTTATTTGTAAATCAATTAATTCTAAAAAGTAGAATTGGCAAGTTAAAAAAAATCCTAATAAAGTGCCTCACACCTATGAGATTGACTAATATGACAGAAAAGGAAAATCATTGATGTTGGAGAGGATGTGGGGAAATTGTACCACTAATGCATTACTGGTGAAGTTGTGAACTGATCCAAGGATTCTGGAGAGGGTTACAAAATTTTGCATGCCCTTTGATCTAACAATTCCCCACCAAGTCTTTGCTTTAAAGAGATGATATGGGGCAGCTAGGTGGCGCAGTGGATAGAGTACCAGCCCTGAAGTCAGGAGGACCTGATTTCAAATCTGGTTTCAAACTTAACATTCCCTAGCTGTGTGACCCTGGGCAAGTCACTTAACCCCAATTGCCTCAGCAAAAAGCAAAAAAGAAATAAAATAAAATAAAATAAAGAAATGATAAAAATGCGTAAAAATATTTATAGCAACTCTTTTTGTTATATTAAACAATTGGAAATGAAAGGGATGCCCATCAATTAGGAATGTTTGAACACATTGTGGTATATGAATGTTATGGAATATTCTTGTTCAAAAAGAAATGATGGGTATGTAGATTTCATAAAAATATGGAAAGACTTACAGGTACTGATGCTAAATGAAATGAGCAGAACCAGGAAAGTGTTGTACAAAGAACAACAACATTTTATAATGATCAATTTTAACACAATTAGATCCTCTCCATAGCACAATAATGTAAGATAATTCTTAGACTTAGATAATTCAGACTTAGAAGTCTCAATGCAAATATTTTCCTCCTTTTATTATTTTTCTTGCTTGCAATGTTACCCTTTTGTTCTTATTCTTCTTTCACAGCATGGCTAATGTGGAAATATGCTTAATATGATTGTACATTTGTAACCTATATCAGATTGCTTGGGATAGGAGGAAGAAAAAATGAACAATAAAAATCGTATGAAAGTGAATATTGAAAGCTACCTTTACATGTAATTTGGGGGAAAAACTATTAATGTGTAAGAGCGGATAGTATAGTTGGCCAAGTATAAAAGGAGGTACAAAAGTTCACTGAAAAAAATAATTCCTTAAAAATTGTTCTTGAGCAAAGTGAAGTTCATGACTTTATGAGAAATCAAGAAACAATAAACCAAAACCAAAAGAATTAACAAATAAAAGATTATGTGGAAGATTTAATTGGAAAAAAAACTAATCTGGAAAAAATAGATATAGAACAGATAATTTTAAAAATTGATGGACTACTTGAAAGACAAGATTAAAAAAAAAGAACCTAGACATTATCTCTCACAAAATTATCAAGGAAAAGTGCCCCAATATTGTCGAAGCAGAGGGTGAAATAGAAATCAAAGAATCCACTGATCTTCTTTTGAAAGATATTACCAAATGTGAATTCCCAAAAATATTATAGCAAAATTTCAAGAATTCCAAATCAAGGAGAAAATTATGCCAGCATTCAAAAAGAAACATTTCAAGTATCATGGAATCACAGTGAAGATAATACAAGATTTAGCAGATTTACATTAATGTATCTGAAATATGATATTACAGAGAGCAAAGAGTTTGAATTACAACCAACAACACCTATCCAGCAAAACTGAGTTTAGTACTTCAAAGGGGGAAAAAACGTATATTCAGTGACATAGAATTTTCAAGCATTCTATGCTTTTTTTCACAATATGACTATTAAGGCAAATGTTTTATATGACTACACATGTATAATATTTATTTAATTGCTTGCCTTCTCAATGTGGGTGGAGTGAGGTGGGAGAAGGAATTTAGAACTCAAAGTTTAAAAACAAAACACTGTTAAAATTGTTTTTATGTGTAACAATAAAATACTAAATAAATTTAAAAAGTAATGATGAATGTGATCAATACAAAGAAGTAAAAAAATATATATGAAATGATGCAAAATGAAGTAAGCAAGACTAGAAAGCCATATATACAATGATTGAAAATAATAGTATTTATGGAAAGAACAACAACCATTTTTTATGTTGCAAAAATACAAAGAAAAAGCAGATATGCATAGGACCACGGGTAGAGAATAATCACTCCATTGCCATGTTTTATGTACAAGTACATTTCCATAACCATTTTTTTTAATTCTCCTTTTTTAAATGCATTTTTATAAAGGGCATCTCACTTGGTCAGGTATAAGATGAAATTCAGGCAGTGTAAAATATGAGATATCATAAATATTGATTTTATAAAAGAAATAGAGAAGGGTTTTTATAAACTGTCATGTTCTATCTCATTAATGTTGGCTCTCACTTCAATTATATAAATAGTGATGAAAAACTCTTTGAAGATGATATATTTTCTCTCACCTTTATTAATCCCCATATTTTCCCCTAGTATTTACTACAGTCTCATTTCTTTGATTGAGTTTTGTAAGTGAAAGTTCTACTACTGACATCCAGGATTAAAACCTATGATTAAATTAAAGTGGCTTATTGTGGTTGTAATACATTTTGCATTTTCAGAAATACTTAAAATTGTACTTGACTATATTTTAGAGGTTTATGGTTATCCCAATTCTGTACATTTCATACCTTGTCAACAATCCTATTCAGAAAGACATTCCAATATTTCTTCCTTGCTTCATTTATTCATTTTGCCCTTGTTCATGAGTGGCCTAGGTTTATATTTTCAGGACCTGAGATGAACAAAGCTGAGCAAAGTCTCCCAGTGCACATTCCACTTAACTCATAAATATTCAAGAATAATTTAATTTCTCTTCCAAATTCCTCCTTGATTACTCTTCTCTGACTTTATGAAAGATAATTATTCTATGTAGCACTTTACTACTAGAGTAAGCAACTCTTTTTCATCCATCATTTAATAGTTTTAGAGAGTTATAGAGTAAAGAAAAGCACTGGGTTTTATTTCAGTGCAAATTGAGAACCCAGCATAAATCTTGAGAAAAGTTTGTTTTCACAGAAGAACATAGATATAATTTGTAAGTTAAGTTGGGAAGGTCCATTTTGCCTGCAATGGGATTTAAGTTAAGGACTTAATGCAATTGCTCCCTATCTTTTGGATCACAAACAAGATGAACAGGTTTAAAGTGAAAAGGCTTATCGCTAACCCTGTTCAAAAATAAAAGAAAGGCTTTGTACAAAGAATTAAAGGTGAAATAAGTTAAAGGCCAAAACCTACCTGAAAGCAATATCTGACTGTGATTCAAAGATTAGTGTTTCCATTTTCCTTATTTTTTCTCTTATATTTTATAAAAAATCCAAGCACTGAAAATAATTTATTTTAGGCCTTTTATAATTGAAAGATGGTGTTTGATAACAGACAGAAAACTGACTATGGTATCAGGAAAATATGGTATTAAATTTAACCTTTACTATAAATTAACTAAAGCACACTGTGAAAGTCATGCAGCTTCTCAAGGTAACTCAGGTCAATCGTTAAATGATTACATGGTTTGTAAGAGTTGCTAATGTCACTTGGTACAGGGAGGTTTATCAATGGAAAATCCACATAATAACAAAATCATGTGGGTCCCAATAAAACTAACAATTGATAATTTGTTTCTAAATATCCATAGAACAGAATCCATTTAAAATACTTTTCAAATTCTGAAATGAGAGTTACAGTATGTTTTTTTTTAGAAGTTAGAGTAGTTGTAGAATCAGAAGACTCTGTTCCTTCACTTTTGATGGTCATTTGCTAAAATAAATATACTAATACTTCCAATACATATTTCACAGTTTTGTGGTGAAATTTATTCTAAAAACCATGAAACATTATATTAATCTTTTTATCTTTAATCTATTTAATCACCAAATGCATTTTTGCATGCATTAAAATTATGCATATAGTATGAACATATATATTTATCACCAAATAAAAATATAAATGTACATATGTGTGTGCAGGTGTATCTATATATGTGTGCTTATGGACATGCATTCACACATACATACATACATAAAAATTTGCCTTCATTTCTTAAGGAGAATGTTCTGGTTAAGAAAAAAGTTACTGAATGTATCATAGATGGGTAAAGAGGAATGAACTTTAAATCAGGAGGCAAAGGTTCAAATTAGCTACATGGGTGTAAACAAATCATGTTAATTCTCTGCATAAAAATTTCCACACATTTAGAATTAGAATTCCCCACAATAGTATATATGTGTGTATATATATATATATATGTTATATTTTGTAGTTCTGAGTCACATTCTTTGTAAGCCCTACTAGTTATAGAATTAAGCACTATTATTAAACTAGATCACTGATAAAATGAATGATGCTGGCTATAGTTTTGGCATAAAGGAAGAAGAAAAAACACACAGAGCAATTGTATTCCAACTTCTACTTTTCTATAAATAACTTAATTTAAATATTGTCCACTATAAGATGACTAATTAAGTCCAGGGTAGGGTGTACAGCGCACTTGAGCAGCTTTTTCTTGCTCCTTGTTACGTGCGCGCACACACACACACACACACACACACACACGGAAATACACAGGCTCAGGCTATTTCTTATGTTTAGCTTCCTTAAAAACTAGTATTAAAATACCCTTTAGTACCCTCTTATATTACATGAAACAAGCATTTCTTTAAGAAAGGAATTAGCTTCTATTAACAAGTTTTATAAATCAGTAATTTATTTCCATATGGTTTCATTTTTTGACTTTAAAAATGAAAGTTTGGGCGGAGCCAAGATGGTGGAGTGAAAAGGTGACTCTCTGCCTCTCCTCCAATCTTCTCTCAAATCAACAATAAAATAAGCCTCTGAACTGATCTTCAAGTCAATGAACTCAGAAATATTTGGACACTGCTTTCTGGAGAACTTCATATCAGGTTTGTTTGACTCGGACAGAGAGATAAATAGACGACTCCTGTGTAGGCCGGAAGAGAGGGTGGGACTCAGCTCAGCTCATCATGGCAGAAATTCCAAACTCCAAAATCCAAATTACAAACACCTGGAGTTTATCTGAGGCACTCGGGACACTCTGCCCTGATTGGGGGCAGATGTTCTGGCAGAAATGTTTTATTTAAGGAGTAATTCAGACTTAGTCCTAGTCCCCATCGGCCCAGCAGCTTAAGTTAATTCGCCGAAGTGCCCCAGGGCAAAGATCTTCAGCGACCTTTCAGCCCCCGTTTTTTTTCCCTACCTTAAAGAAATATCCACGCTGTATTAAAAAAATGAAGAAGCAAACGAGAGCTCTCACCATAGACAGCTTTTATCAAGGCAAAGAAGCATTGACCCCAGATCCTGAGGTTCCTTTAGACAAAATACCAGAACAAGGTATTAAAGACCATCACTGGTCACTTTTTCAAAAGGCATTTCTGGAAGATTGCATAAAGAACCTCAAAAGAGAGCTGGAGGATAAATGGGAAAATAAACTGAAATCAGTGCAAGGAGGATAAAATATCTTGCAAGAAGGATATGATGGCCTGCAAAAGAGATATGAAAAAGACACCAATTTATTGAAAAATAAAATTAGTGAAGTGGAAAAAGAGTGCAATGAACAAATTGGCCACTTAGAAAAAGGAGCTTCAAAAGGTAATTGAAGAAAACAACACTTTAAAAATAAGAATTGAACAAATGCAAGTGAATGACTCAATAAGACTTCAAGAATCAGTCAAACAAAAACAAAAAAAATGAAAAATTAGAAGAAAATATGAAATATCTCTTAGGAAAAACAACTGCCTTGGAAAATAGATCTAGGAGAGACAATCTAAGGATTATGGGACTTCCTGAAAGCCATGATGAAAAAAAGAATCTAAACACTATCTTCCAGGAAATCCTGAAAGAAAACTGTCTGAGATTGTAGAATCAAAGGGCAAAATCACCATTGAAAGAATTCATCGATCACCTCCTGAAAGAGACCCCAAAATTAAAACCCCAATGAATATCGTGGCTAAATTTCAGGACTATAGCACCAAGGAACAGATTCTGCTAGCAACTAGAAGGAAAAAATTCAAATACCGAAGATCAATAATTAGAATCACACAGGATCTGTCAGCCTCCACACTGAAGGATCAGATGGCCTGGAACCAGATATTCCGAAGGGCTTGGATTACAGCCAAGAATAACCTATCCAGCTAGAATGAGCATTATCCTCCAGGGAAGAAGATGGTCATTCAATGATATAGGTAAATTTCACCTATTTCTATTTTGCCAGTTTTATTTTTCAGTGAATTGTTGTCTTTTTTCAATTCACCAATTTTGTTTTTCAGTGAATTGTTGTCTTTTTCCAATTCACCAATTTTGTTTTTCAGTTCACCATTTTTATTTTCCAGTGAATTGGTGATTTTTTCCAATTCACCAATTTTGTTTTTCAGTGAACTGTTTTCTTTTTCCAATTTACCAGTCCTATTTTCCAGTTTTTGATATTTCTGTTGCCCTGATCTCAATTTATTTCCCCATTCTTCTTCAAGCTCTCTTCTGAGATTCTTAATGCAATCTTCCAGGTAAGCCTTCTGGAAGGGAGGCCAACTTAAGTCTGCCTTTGTGGCTTCATCTGCGATTGTTTTCATAATGTCAGGATCTGGGGACTGTTCTATTTTTTCTCCGTAAAAGCTTTCTATGGTGAGAGCTCTCTTCTGCTTCTTGCTCATGATTTAAAGTTGGGATATTGGTCAAAAGCAGGGAATACTGCAACAATTTGCATTTGTGCTGGGGCAGTTTGCCCAGTTGACTTCTGCTCTGAGGCTGGTTGGGCTATATTCCCACTAGGACCATGTTTTCAGCTGCTCTCCATCCACCCTTTACCAAAGGCAGATCTGCCTAAGCACCTGCCCACAAGCCGAGGAAAGTGGCCCAGGTGTCTTCCAGGGGCTTCCTGGGTGCCTAAAATCCGCCCCTCTATCGCAAGCCCTGAGTTCCACCCCGGCTGGAGTCTGATCAGGACCAGTGGCCGAATTCCCCTGAGGCTAACCTTCTCCAGAGTTCTTTCAAAGTAGATTTTTGATAGAAGTGCGTTGTAGTCCAAATGTTTGGCAGAGCACTCACTCCAAAACCAGCTCGAAGGCTCACATTGTCTGGGTCTGAGGGAAGATCCCAGGAGTTCACAGAGAATGGTGTCTGCAGTTTGCCATCTTGGCTCCACCCCTGAATTTCACCTATTTCTAATGAAAAGACCGGATCTGAACAAAAAATTCGACACCCAAACACAGAACTCAAGAGGTGCATAAAAAGGTAAAAAGAAAAGGACTCTTGAGAACTTTATTTTTACTAGGGGGATACTTAAAGTTTGGGGGTATAATTAACTAGATATTACTTTGAAAATATGAAAAAGAGAACTATAGGGGAAAAGGTTGTTATAATGGGGAAAAGAGGGAAAAATTGGTAAAATAAGATCTAAAAAAAGGAGGTAAAAACAAGGTAAAATCACTTAAAGAAGCAAAGAAACCTAATATAATTGAGAGAAAGAGGGAAGGGAGATGAGCATTGTATAAATCTTACTCTCATCAGGTTGTGCTCTAAAAGTGTATATCAGACATTTGATTTCACATAGAATCTTCTCTGATGCTAGAGGGAAGTGGGAGGGAAAGGAGGAAAAGTAAGGGACAAACTAATAGAAGGGAAAATAGAAGAATCAGGGGAAAGGAGTAAAAAGAGGGAGAGGGGACCTAAAGGGTGGAATATTGTTTTGGGGGAGGGGATCATCAAAAGCAAAGTACTGAGGAGTGGGGAAGGGAAAAAGGGGAAAGGAAAGGGAAAAACCTAACTTGGGTAAATAAGATGGCAGGAAATAAAGAATTAGTTATTCTAACTGAATGTGAATGGGATGAACTCTCCCATAGAGCGGAAGCAGATATCAGACTGGATTAAAAACCAGAATCCCACAATATGTTGTCTACAAGACACACATCTAAAACATAGTGACACATATAGGATGAAGGTAAACGGCTGGAGCAGAAAATATTATGCTTCAGGTGAACAAAAAAAAAGCAGGGGTAGCAATCCTTATCTCAGATCAAGTAAAAGCCAAGATAGAGCTAACCAAAAGAGATAAGGAAGGAAACCATATTTTATTAAAGGTTACCATAGATAATGTAGCAATATCTATACTAAATATATATGCACCAAGTGCAATAGCACACAAATTCCTAGGGGAGAAATTAAGAGAGATGCAAGAAGAAATAGACAGCCAAACGATACTAGTGGGGGATCTCAAACTTGCTCTCTCAGAATTAGATAATTCAAACTACAAAATAAACAAGAAAGAAACTAGAGAGATAAAACAATTGTTAGAAAAGTTAGCTACGATAGATCTATGGAGAAAGTTGAATGGAGACAGTAGGGATTTTACTTTTTTCTAAGCAGTCCATGGAACCTATACAAAAATTGACCATGTGTTAGGGCATAAAAACCTCAAAATCAAATGCAGAAAGGCAGAAATAGTAAATGCATCCTTTACAGATCATGATGCAATAAAAATCACATGCAATACAAGGCCAGGAGAAAATAAACCAAAAGTTAATTGGAAATTAAATAATCTAATCCTGAAGAATGAATGGGTGAAAGAGCAAATCATAGACACAATCAATAATTTCATCCAGGAGAATGACAATAAGGAGACAACATACCAAAATTTGTGGGATACGGCCAAAGCGGTTATAAGGGGCAATTTTATATCTCTAGATGCTTACTTGCATAAAATAGAGAAAGAAAACATCAACGAATTGGGCTTATTATTTAAAAAAACTAGAAAAAGAACAAATTGAAAACCCTCAATTAAATACCAAATTGGAAATTCTAAAAATAAAAGGAGAAATTAATATAATTGAAAATAAGAAAACTATTGAATTAATAAATAAAACTAAGAGTTGGTTCTATGAAAAAGCCAACAAAATAGATAAGCCTTTAGTTAATTTGATAAGAAAAAGGAAAGAGGAAAATCAAATTGTTAGTCTCAAGAATGATAAGGGAGAACTTTCCTCCAATGAAGAGGAAATTAGAGCAATAATTAGGAATTACTTTTCCCAACTTTATCCCAGGAAGTTTGATAATTTACATGAAATGGAGGAATATCTACAAAAATATAGATTGCCCAGGTTAACAGAAGAGGATATAAATTATTTAAATACCCCCATATCAGAAAAAGAAATAGAACAAGCTATTAACCAACTCCTTAAGAAAAAATCTCCAGGGCCAGATGGATTTACATGTGAATTCTACCAAACATTCAAAGAACAATTAATTCCAATACTACACAAACTATTTGAGAAAATAGGGACAGAAGGTATACTGCCAAAATCCATCTATGAGCCCAATATGGTGCTGATAGCTAAACCAGGTAGGGTGAAACAGAGAAAGAAAACTATAGACCAATTTCCCTAATGAATATTGATGCAAAAATTTTAAATAAGATATTAACAATGAGATTACGGAAGTCATCCCCAGGATAGTACACTATGACCAAGTAGGATTTATACCAGGGATGCAGGGCTGGTTCAATATTAGGAAAACTATCAGCATAATTAATTATATTAATAACCAAATTAACAAAAAACATATGATTATCTCAATAGATGCAGAAAAAGCTTTTGATAAAATCCAACACCCTTTCCTATTAAAAACACTAGAGAATATAGGAATAAATGGGCTTTTCTTTAAAATTATCAGTAGCATCTATTTAAAACCATCAGCAACCATCATATGTAATGGAGACAAACTAAAACCATTCCCAATAAAATGAGGAGTGAAACAAGGCTGCCCACTATCACAATTACTATTCAATGTTGTATTAGAAATGTTAGCTTTAGCAACAAGAGAAGAAAAAAAGATAAAAGGAATCAGAGTAGGTAATGAAGAAACCAAACTATCACTCTTTTCAGATGACATGATGGTATACTTAGAGAACCCTAGAGACTCAACTAAAAACTGCTAGAAACAATTCACAACTTTAGCAAAGTGGCAGGATTCAAAATTAATCCACATAAATCATCAGCATTTTTATATATTGCCAATAAAGTTCAGCAGCAAGAGATACAAAAATAAATTCCATTCCAAATAGCAGATGATAGGATAAAATATTTGGGAATCTATCTGCCCAGGAAAAGTCAGAACCTATAAGAACTAAATTACAAAACACTTTCCACACAAATAAAATAAGACCTAATCAATTGGAAATACATTAAGTGCTCATGGGTAGGCAGAGCAAACATAATAAAAATGACAATACTATCCAAACTAATCTACTTATTTAGTGCCATACCAATCAAACTGCCAAGAAATTATTTTACAGATCTAGAAAAAATAGTAGCAAAGTTCATTGGGAAGAAGAAAAGCTCAAGGATTTCAAGGGGATCAATGAAAAAAAAAGGCAGATGAAGGTGGCCTTGCTGTACCAGATCTAAAACTATATTATAAAGCAGCGGTCATCAAAACCGTTTGGTATTGGCTAAGAAATTGAGCAGTCGATCAGTGGCACAGGATAGGTTATCAGGACAACCTAGGCATTAACCTTAACAATCTAGTGTTCGATAAACCCAAAGACCCCAGCTTTTGAGATAAATGCTCTCTATTCGGTAAAAACTGCTGGGCAAATTGGAAACTAGTGTGGAAGAAATTATGGCTTGACCCATACCTAACACCACATACCAAGATAAGATCTAAATGGGTTCATGATCTAGATATAAAGAGGGACTTTGTAAGCAAGTTAGAGGAACGTAATATAGTTTATCTCTCAGACCTGTGGAGATGGAATAAATTTATGTCCAAAGAAGACCTGGTGGAACTCCTAATGGAACACTAGATGGATAATTTTGATTATATTAAGTTAAAACTTTTCTGTACAAATAAAACAAATGCAGACAAGATTAGGAGGGAAGCATCAACTTGGGAAATCATCTTTACATTTAATGGTTCTAATAAAGGCCTCATTTCTAAAATATATAGAGAATTGTCTCATATATATAAGAATTCAAGCCACTCTTCAATAGATAAGTGGTCAAGGGATATGAACAGACAGTTTTCAGATGATGAAATTAAAACCATTTCTAGTCATATGAAAAGCTGCTCCAAATCACTATTGATCAGAGAAATGCAAATTAAGACAACTCTGAGGTACCACTACATACCTGTCAGATTGGCTAAAATGACAGGAAAAGATAACGATGAATGTTGGAGGGGATGTGGGAAAACTGGGAAACTAATACATTGTTGGTGGAACTGTGAACGGATCCAACCATTCTGGAGAGTAATTTGGAGCTATGCTCAAAAAGTTGTCAAACTGTGCACACCCTTTGACCTAGCAGTGTTTCTACTGGACCTATATCCAAAAGAGATCTTAGAGGAGGGAAAAGGACCCAAATGTGCAAGAATGTTTGTGGCAGCTCTTTTTGTAGTGGCTAGAAACTGGAAACTGAATGGATGCCCATTAATTGGAGAGTGGCTGAATAAATTATGGTATATGAATGTTATGGAATATTATTGCTCTGTAAGAAATGACCAGCAGGACGATTTCAGAAAGGCCTGGGGGGACTTTCATGAACTGATGCTGAGTGAAACGGGCAGAATCAGGAGATCATCATACACAGCAACAACAGTATTACATGATGATCAATTCTGATGGACATGGCTCTCTGTAACAAAGAATTGTCTCAAACCAGTTCCAATTGTTCACTGAAGAAAACCATATGCACCCAGAGAGAGGGATATGAAATATGGACCACAACGTAACATTTTCATGATCTCTATTAACATTTGCTTGCATTGTGTTGCCTTTCTCTGATTCTTTTTTTTTCTTGTAGATAGGATTTTTTTACATAACTTCCCAAGCATTTCAACATTATTAACATGTAGTGGACTTCCTGCCATCGAGGGGAGGGGAGGGGACTGGGGGTAAAATTTGTAATGGAAAGCTTTGTAAAGATCAATGCTGGGGAACTATCCATACATATGTTATACAAATAAAAAGCTTTAATAAAAAAAAGAATTAAGCTCAAATCCTAAAAAAAATAAAATAAAAAATAAAAAATGAAAGTTTGATATGAGTCAACATTATGAAATTGAAGCAAAAATATCGATACTAACCTAAAAAGTAACAGAAGTATAATATACATATAGATAGATGATAGCCAATAATAGTAATATGATAAGTTGCATATGTGTAGAACTCTCAGATATTCATGCCTTTTACAAAATTTCTTAAATAAGTTTCAGTATAATGCTATGAAGAAAATGCAGGAATAATGAGTCTCATTTTACAGGTGAGAAACAATGTTTGGAGAGAATAAGCAACTATATATATATATGTATATATATATACATATATATATATATATATATACACCCATGCTATAAACTTATAAACTTTAAACATATTTCCTCTGAGGTATTACATATGATCTTGACTCATAGTTGGTATAAAAAAGTCTAGGAACATTGGAAAGTTCATAGGTTAAGAAGGATGATGTGGAATTAGAAACCATGTATTTCAAAGCTCAATTAAAGATAGGGGAGATTTTTACCTAGAAAAGTTAGAATTGTCAGTCATATTACCTGTGCTGTCATATTACCTGTATCATAGGAACACCAGAACTTGTAAGTAGAAGAAAGAATTTAAAATCAGCTTTTACACATACAAAAAACTTTGAGTAAGAAATGAAAGTTGAGAAGATATATATATATGCATGTGTGAAAAACAAACAAACAAAAAAAAAACAAAAGCCACAAACTTCTCCTAATCATAGCTATCAGAAAATATAAAAGACTAGCTCAATAATATAGGAGACTCCTAATTACTATAGAACTTCAGGAAGAAGTTGCTAAAGATGTTGGAGATGTACTGCTATTCAAAGAGCAGAGTAGAAAATGACCTCTGCATTTGCTTCCAAATTGGTGATCTGGAAATTGTATGAGAAGTCTTGCAAATGTAGTTCAGATTTTTTATTCATTATTAAACAGCAAGCTAAAATAATAAATTGTCTTTGTTAAAATATTAGGCTCTCATTATCTAAGTCATACAAGACTGAATCTGCATTAAAGAAACAAACAGAAAAGAATCATCTAAGAAAAATATGGTTATGTAAAGAAAGTCAAAGAACTAAAAAAAGAGATCCAGAGTTTTAAAGAATAAAATGCTTATTTGAAAATTAGAATTGGGTGAGAGGAAGCCATTGAAATATGAGAGACCAAGAAATAAGAAAAACAAAATATAAAGAATGAAAAGGAAATTGAAGAGAATGTGAAATATTTTATTAGAAAAACAACAGATCTGGAGAACAGATCAAGAAGAGAAAACATACAAATAATTGGATTTCCTCAAATCTGTGAGCAACAATAACAACAACAATAAAAAAGAACCTTGACACAATAATATAAGAAATAATCAAACAAAAATTGTCCTGAAGTGATAGAATAGGCTTAGAAAATAGAAATGCAAAATATATACTAATTATCACTTCAAAGAGAATACAAGGAAAACACATAGTAACATTTCTGCTGAATTTCAAAACCTCCAGATCAAAGAGAAAATTTTATAAGAAGCAACAACACAAACAAAAAAATCAAATATGCTGGAGCTATAACTGGAATTTTACAGGACTTATAAGCAGCTACAACAAAAGGCAACAATTCCTGGGATAATATACATTAACAATCAAAAGAGCTAGACCTGTGGCCAAAAATATATTATTTAGCAATATTAAGCATGATACCAAAAAAAATTGATATTCAAACTAATTGCAGATTTTCAGGATCTTGTCTCAACCAAACATGAGCAAAGAAAATTTAACATATAAGAGCCAGTAGCAAATATTAATTTCAGGGGAGCTAACAATGACAAACCATTTATGTTTTATACATGGAAAGGTAAACCATATGTCTAAGAATGATAACAGTAATTGAGTTGTGAAAAAGAAAGATTAGTCAGAACTTAATTGATCTGACTTTAAAAATCCAAACTATCTAGGACGATGTAAATATCATAATTTTGCTATATGAATGAGGTGCAGAGCAAAAACCAACATAGAGGCATTAGATGGGGCAGGAGGGCTGGTAGTTCTGAAAAGCTACTCACATGGGGAATGAATTAAATAGGGAACAATACATAAAAATACCATCAAGGGTATAGCACCCTCTAAAATGTATGAAGAAATAAGCAGGAAGAGAATACAATAAAGCAGGGTATAGCAGGGCATGTAGATTTAGTAGAATAAGATAAAATATGTAGATTAATGGGAATGGAATAAAGAATGATAAAAAGAGTTGAGGAAGATAAAGAAGGAATTAGTGGGCAAGAGAGAGGTTCAAAAAAAGGGAAGTTAAGAAATAGAACTAAAATAGAGTTAATGAGGATTGGAAATAAGAGATATATACAATTGCAATAATAAGGATCAGGAATAGACTTTATTAGGAAAAAATAAAGTAAGGGTAGTAATTATTGATCTCAAATTCAAACTTAAAATTCAATCAAGAATGAAATCTAACTTTTACATTAGTCATATTAGTACTGTTTTTGATGTGTGTCTATGCCTGTGCAAACACGTCTCTACATTTGTATGTATGTGTATATTTGTATGTATATATGTCTATAATTTCATACTAATTATTAGTATTCAATTGAATATTAATAAATTAGAATGCTTTGTATTCTATAGAAATATTACAGATATTTGCTAACTTGATCTGGAAAAAAAATAAAACTTATTTTATGCAATCTAGTAAAATAAGTTTTACTTTATGCAAGTAATATATGTTTGGGTATGGATTTTTTTTAATATACACTTTTCCCAAAACAGATTGTATATTTGAAATTTTTATCATTACAATGAATAACTTTTATTCAATCTGTTTTAGGCCTATCATACCAGACCCTCTTTTAATTTTTGATGATTAAAAAAATAAGTCTATGCTCATACTTAAAACATAGTATGAAAAGATGGGACAGACAGACATTTTGGGGAGAAAAAATATAGAAGAGAGAAAGGGAGAGATAACATCAATCAAATAGCAAGATACTTGAGTTGAGTATAATCCTGCCTACATTATTCCATAATGTATGCAAAAAAGGAAGGAAAGTTTTTGATGTAATTTTGTAATTTGTTTTTCCTTATCTCTTTTAGGCTCAAACTTGATCATTATATTTGCACAGATTTCTTCCTTCCTTCCTTCTTCCTTCCCTCCCTTCATTGCTTCCTTTGTTCCTTTCTTTCAGCAGAGGGATAAACTTGTATGTTGAACTTTCTCCATTTATTTTGTTTTACAAATTATTACTAAAGTAATGATTTTTGAATGCTTAAAGAAGGAAAATATATTTTTTAAAAATCACCATACTTTTCCCCAAAAGTCAAGCTAGATTAACTTGATTTGCATATTTAGAGAATATTTAGAATGATAGATCTAGTGAATAGCATGGAAATAATATTAATCAATTCAAAAAAGATATGTGAAAGTTCTCAGGATATACTTAAAGATGGGATAGAGAGATATAGTCCAGATGGTTTCTGTTAGGGAACTGATAAAACTGAACATCTAGTGGTGACTAACACAAAACCAGATTATATATATTATAGAGAGAACTGGTGTAATTCAATCTTCATACCACTACTTCTCATAGAATTTAAAAATTATGTAGAGATAATTCTTTCTTTGATAATAGTCAGATTAAAAGTCTCTTCTACTTCTGAAATTCTTTGATTTTAAAAATTATTAAATTTCGGTCTAAATACTGCTTTGGGAGACAGTGAGTTCCCTCTCATTGGGATTTCAAATTATATTTAGATGGCCATTTGTAAGGAATTTTATAGGCCTTTCTCTTTTAAGTGTGGTTTAAATAAAAAGGCCACTGCTTTACAATCAAGGTTTAAAACGTTGTAATTCTATAATTTGTAAAACCTTAAACCTGAATGTTTTAGGTATTCTTTGACAGTTTATTAGTATGAAATACTGTGATTGCATGATGGTAATTGGAAGTTTGTTTCTTTTTTTACACTCTTCATGAAATGAGAAAAACTAAAAGTTCAGAAAGAATATTTTTCTCTTAGTCTACATATGCCTCTTCATTAGACAGAAAAGCGCTAGAAAATAATAAGTGCCCATCATATTTTTCATCTGACAAGGTTTGTTCATTGAGATAGGTATTACCAAACAGGTAGTCTCAAATCTAGATCTCTTACCAGGCTTAATTTTCAAAATCTCAAACTACAACTAAATATAAAAAACCCATGTCTTTCAGGCACGATTGCATCAAGTAAACATCAGTTGTCACTTGTTGGGACCATTAACTAGATAAGTCCAAAATAAAACCCATAACAGAAAGGACATGTCATGCATTTTATAAATTGTGTGGTCTGAGAACCTATTAAAGTTGACAGGGAAGGGGGCTCTGAATTGGTGAGCAGCCTGATTATACCTCGTTCTTTATTCCCTATTGACTTTGGTTATGCCATACCTTTCCATTTCCTAGAGAAATAAATTAAAAGTCAGAAGTAATTTGCCTGATGGAGGGTGCAGGTGGATTTTTGCTCAGAAGAGCATTTGCACACTGTGAAATCCAATTTAACCCCTTGATGGGGGATAGCTTATTTTCTTTTGTTGACAGCTTTGTGGCAGCTAAAATAGGAACCTGATTAAATAGAGACAGTGAGAGATTGAGGTCTTGTTCTAACAGCGGGAGGATCAAGGCCTCTAATCTCATCTCCCAGAATGCTGAGATGAACTGAGAATGTCTGTAGAAAGATAAGCCCAGCTATTTTGAGCAATGGGGGAAAAAGTGAAAACTAGTGAAAGGAGGCATAAACCACAGTTCCCATCTCAAAAATGGAATTCTTAGGGCATTTTAAAAAGACAATATGAAATTTCAATCAAAAGTATAAGTCAGAATTATATGATTACCAAAAATTGATTTACTATATTTTTTCCTCCTAGAAAGCTTTAAAAAACTTTTAGGAAAAATGAATTGTAATTAAAAATGTGTGACAGAAATATTCTAGTATTTTAAAAATACATTTTGTATTTTTTTTGTTTAAAATAGTGTATGCTTTACCCTTTGACCCAGCAGTGTTTCTACTGGGCCTATATCCCAAAGAGATCTTAGAGGAGGGAAAGGGACCCACATGTGCAAGAATGTTTGTGGCAGCCCTTTTTGTAGTGGCTAGAAACTGGAAACTGAAGAGATGCCCATCAATTGGAGAGGGGCTGAATAAATTATGGTATATGAATGTTATGGAATATTATTGTTCTGTAAGAAACGACCAGCAGGATGATTTCAGAGAGGCCTGGAGGGACTTGCATGAACTGATGCTGAGTGAAACGAGCAGAACCAGGAGATCATCATACACAGCAACAACAGTATTACATGATGATCAATTCTGATGGACATGACTCTCTGCAACAAAGAATTGTCTCAAACCAGTTCCAATTGTTCACTGAAGAAAACCATATACACCCTGAGAGAGGGATATGAAATATGGACCACAACGTAACATTTTCATGATCTCTATTGACATTTGCTTGCATTGTGTTGCCTTTCTCTGATTTTCTTTTTTTCTTGTAGATAGGATTTTCCTTGCATAACTTGTCAAGCATTTCAACATTATTAACATGTAGTGGACTTCCTGCCATCTAGGGGAGGGGAGGGGACTGGGGGTAAAATTTGTAATGGAAAGTTTTGTAAAGATCAATGCTGGGGAACTACCCATACATATGTTATAGAAATAAAAAGCTTTAATAAAAAAAAAAGAAATAAAATGTTCTCATTCTAAGTTCTTCTAAATTTAATGCTTTGTTTATGTGTATGATGTGAACCATTGGCTCACCACAACAGATGTAATCATTAATGCCTTAGATAGGCAGGGAGCATGTACCAGACATTTGCCATGTGCCCAAAACCATCTTGGGCATTGTTTCTAACTGGGAGAAAAATCAATAAATGGATTACCAAGAACAACAAAAAAAATAGTGTATGCTTTTCCTATATATATATATATATGTATATATGTATATATACATACATATATATATGTATGTATTTTTTGCTGAGGCAATTGGAGTTAAGTGGCTTGCCCAAGGTCACACAGCTAGGCCATGTTAAGTGTCTGAGGCCAAATTTGAACTCAGGTCTTCCTGAGTTCAGGGCTGGTGCTCTATCCACTGCGCTACCTAGCTGCCCACTTTTCCTATATTTTAAAATTAATCTTAAACATGTAAAGAAAGCAGCTTTTGAATAATCTATATCTAGATTTGGCAGTGATGTGGTTGAAATAACAATAGATTTTGGAATCAGATGACCTGGACTTATAAACTGCCTGGGATATTGCTACTTTTATCACTCTCCAAGTGACTTTTCCTCTTTTCTTGTTTCTTTAGCTGGAAAATGAAAGATTAGATGAAGATGTATAATATGCTTTCCAGTTCTATACTCTATGATTCTAAATCTAGGATTGCTATCCGATCTCCTCATCTATAGGATTAGTTGTTATAAAAAGATAAAGAATTTTCTTGTAGTTTTAATAACCATTTTCTCGCCAGTAATTTCCTTAACAGCAAAGTATTCTATGTGATCTCTATAGTTCCTTCCAACTCTGACATTTGATGTAAATATGGATTGTCTTCTTCAATTCACACATTGTTTTTGCAATTTGTGTTTGAACTATAAATCCTGCTGAAGAGAAGAGAGCATGCTTCAGGGGAAAGAGTACTTGAATCAAAGTCAATGATTCTTTTTCAAACCCCAGTTCTGTTCTGATTAGCTGTGAGAACTTGAACCAAGTTATTTTCTCTCTGAAGAATTCAATTTCTTGCTTAAAAATGAGGGGGTTAGATCATTAGTTGAGGTACCCCATAATATTGAAAAAAAACTACAGAAGAGTCATTTCAAATCATACAAATGTATTTATCCTGAAGAAATGATGATTTGGGGACATATGCGAGTGGTCTTCCAGTATTTTAGAAGTAATGGCATGCAAGAATCATTAGATATAAATTCTTCAATCACAGAGGATAGAACTGCGATATCATGTGTGGAAGCTGCAGAGGAGTGGTTTTAATTTCCTATAATAAAAAGTTTCTTAAAAATTAGAGTAAGTTAAAGTGCTTAAGGAGGCAGTAGGTTCTTCTTTGATAGAGATCTTCAATTAGGAGCTGATGAATGTTCAACAGTTGTAGCTTTTAGGGGAGTTTCTTGTTCAGATATCCATCAGACAAGATTTTCATCAAAATCCCAGCTAGATATGAGACTTTACAATTCTATGAATTTTTTCAGCTTTATATTCTTTGACAGTTCCCTAATGATAAGGGAGCTTTATGGGAATTCAAATGTCTCACTGAAGAATAATAGCAGGCACAAGCCTTGAAAAATTGGGGAAACCCAAGAATGTTTATAAGATTGGCAGAAAAGGTAACAGCAGAAGTTGCCAATTGACAACAAAGAAGGATACTCATAACCTGAACTAAATATAATAATGATAACTGGCATTTATATAGCATTTAAGAATTAATGTTAGTTAATGTTAAGTGAAGATGTGATCTAATTATACAGAATTTGCTCTTTCTATGGATATGGCTGTTTTCTGTACTATGAGAATTGGAAACCTCATTCTCTTACCTCTTCTCCTACCTTATCACTAACTGGTCAACTCACATCAGAGTACTCTGAAGTTTCTTATGCTATATTAAATCTTGATTATTTATTTTATAACCTTTTTATGATAGATTCTGCCTCCAAAAAGCAAATAAACTATAAACAAACAATAAACAACAGCTGATTTCCTTTTTCTTAAAAAATGCTTCCTATTTAAAAAGTAGATTATTTAGTAAAGGGGAAATAATAATGGAAACTGCTTTTATTAAGTTCCCTCATTAACTATAGAAAAATCACTATGATTCTAATCCCTAGTATCTACCCATGTAATACCTACATATTCCTCTAAATATAAATCTAGTTGTAGAAAAAAAGTTATATTTCCTCAAGATTAACTTGAAAGTATTCATCAAAAAGTCAGTCTAAGAAGTTGAGAAAGCCATTTAACCTTGTTATAACTGAATTTTCCTAATCACAAAACTCATAGAATCATAAACTCAATAAAAGATGAATTCTTTCTATGGTCCTTATGTTCAAAGCTTTCAAATTACCCCTCCCCTATTTCTGCCCAGAGCCAGACTGCTGCTATGAAGTCATTTCACTTTCCTATGGACTATCAGAAATACTTTATAATAAACAAAGAAATGGGATATTCCCAGCTATATTTATCTAAAATTTTCTTCCAAGGTCTGAAAATTGTAATATTGTAGAAAACACTTGTTACCTTCTTAGCCTTATTTCCTGAATCTTCAACAGTAAATTATTCTTTCTAAGGCAGAAGGGACATAAGACTTTGGTTCTCATATTCCCACCTCAAGAGCTCATAGAATATGAGAGAGAATTATTGCCTCAATGGGCCGGAGTTTATTTTGACTTCTTTTGTTTCTAATACTCTTCAAGATTCCTTTTCATTGGGGTGACCTATAATAGGAAGGTATATTATTACAGAAACTATTGCTGTATAGACACCATGACAATCTTATTTAGTATTCAAGTAATAAATTGGGATTCTCTGAATAAAATATACCAAATTTGTAAAGCACATTTTCCTACTTTTTTTCTATGTTAAACTAATTGAATTATATCTATCATGCTTATCATGGGTTGTTTGTGTTACTAAGCTATATAGTATTATTTTTCTGAGAAAATTTTACTTAATATACTTCAAAAGTGAAACATGAACTTTATGCATGAATTTTCACTATGAAAATAATTTTGATTTATAGATTTTCAGAGTTAGAAGTCTCCTTAAACTTTCTTATTTAAATAGATTTTCATTTTTTCTTTGCCTAGAAACCTCTAGGAATGTTGAAGTTATGTCCTTTGACTAACCAATTTAGCTTTTGGAGAGCCATTAGAAAATTTTCTTCCCATCATAATGAAATTTGACTTTTGTTTTATTGCTCTTTTTTTCTGTTTTCTGTAGCACTGTACAACAGATTTAATTCTTCTTCTAGATAGATCTCCTTTAGTAAATTTCCTTTTCTTTTGACTAAATGTATGAAGTAGTCTCTTGTCTATTCACTATCCTGATCACCTTCTCTGAATTGTCTACAGTTTGTTAAAATTGTATGAAAAATATAATTGGCAATAATGGATATAATTGTCCAGATTCAATCTAATATTATTTCCACATAATTTTTGTTAACAAAAATACAAAAGCTCTAATAATCAGTTTCTTCTGGGCCACACAGGTGTTAGAATTTTCTCAAATATGAAGGAAGATATTTTGCATGAAGACATTTGTTTTGCTTCCAACAATCCCCATCCCCCTCTATACATTTATTAAATGTTTAACTACTGTTTAAACTCTACTTCACTAGTAAATGATTTCAAGCTACTGAATTGGGAACTCATCATTTTCTGCTTCATTTTGGCAACATTGCTATTTTTGAAGAATCTGAAAAGTTCCTTAGGGAGAAAACACTTTTAAAGAGAGGAAAAGAGAGAATGTTTCTGCATATATACATTCTTACCCTACATGGGCACACATTCCATCATTTTCGCTTCTGATAGTAATAAGCCACTTATTACCAGTTAAGCTTGTTTTTACTACTTCATTTCTAATGCATAGTCAATGTAGGGGGAAAAAGTATATTCAAAATATATCCACAATGTAGTTCAGAGAATCAAGCTTTGTCCTAGATTTGGGCATGTTTTGAACTGTTTTGATGAGGCATCTCTGCTCTAAACTGCATCTCATTTAACGTTTTGGAATGCCTCAAAAAAGGTGCTCCTTGAATAAATACCTTATGTTACTATAAATCTGCAAGCTATTTTTTAAAATAAAAAAAGGTCAAAACTTAAGTAGTCACCAAGTTTAAAAAAGTTTTAACTTTTTCTTATAGTTCTTTTTTGTCTTGGATGATTTTTAGACCACCCTGTTAATAACTTAGTACAATTCTTATCTCACTTTATCAATATAATGATATATACAATGTATTAAAATAACTAGTATTTGTAAATAATAATAATTTCTCTCATTCTTACAATTGTACATTATGTTTTATAGAGCACTTTAAATACATTATTTAATTTGATCTTCACAATACCCTTGTGAAATAAATGATGATTATCCCCATTTTAGAGGAGGAATCTGTGGTCCAGTGATTTTTTCCCCTGAATTATGCAACTAGTAAGTAAATGTCTAAATCAGGATTTGAACTCAAGTAATCCAAACTTCCTCCAGCAAACAATTGGTTCTGCCATCCTATTTCTTGAGTTTAGATTTTTTTCTGCACATTAAATCCTGATTTTCAAGCTATATTAGAAGGATATTTGATGTCACCTTGTTATCATTGTCCTATTGTGTTCTTAGAAGCAGAAACAGACATAGAGATTAGTTTATCCAATACACTCAATTTCAAGTTGGGGATCACATTGATTATGTGACTACCCTGAAGCTGCTGAGGCAGTAAGGTGATACAGTGGTTTGAGCACCAGGGACACCTAAGTTCAAACCTGGCCTCAGATAATTACAAGCTATGTAATCTTAGTTTCACACTCATTTAACTACTGTTTGTCTCAGTATCCTCCTCTGTAAAATGGAAATAATAATAGTGTCTAGTTCCTATTGTAGCTGTGTTGATCAGAGGACATAAGAAAATGTACTTAGCAGAATCATAATCACATAACATGTTAATTTTTGCCATTGAAATATAATTAAATTAGCCTCAGAACACACAGGTATTAGCAGAATCTAGGTAATTAATAAAAGTTTGAATATAGGTGAAATTTCAAAAGCCAAACTATTAGTAAAACCAGTGATTAAAAAATAGTGCAAACATAACTAGTCTAAGCCTTATCTAAAAGTACCAACTATAGCATACCCAATTAATTGTCATTAGCTTTTGCATAAAATCATCCAATGAATGAGAAATTTCTGTTTCCCAAGACTTTCCATTCTATTTTAATTGGATAAATCTAATTTTGGAATTGTTTTTTTTTAACATAAAGTATTATTTGCCTCTTTGCCTCCTCCATTAATTGTTTCTTTTTCTATTCTCTGGAGCCAAATAGAATAAGTCTAAGGTCTCTTCCAAATAATTTCTTATTCAGTTTTTTCAGGTATGTCCAACTCTCTGTGACTCCTTTTGGGGTTTTCCTGGCAAAGATACTGGAATGGTTTGTCATTTCCTTCTTTACCTCATTTTACAGATGAGGAACTGAGACAAATAGTGTTAAGTTACTTGCCCAAAATCACACATAAAGTGAGTATCTGAGGCCACATTTAAACCTAATAAGATGAGCCTTTTTGGTGTTAGGCCCAGTATTCTAACTTTTGTACCATCTAGCTGCATCTTTCAAATGGCAGGAATGTGAATACTTCAAGACAGCCATTGTATGCACCATAAAACTGCATTTTAAGCACAGGTCTTTCAGTGAAGATACATGATATGGACATAAAATCATACCTTCCTGTCTTTCTTTGTATGTTCTTTAAAAGAAAAACTGTGGGTGTCAGAATTAAATATTTTATTTTAGAAGTGGTCTAATTAGGACACAGTACAAAACATTTTTATAATCTTATTCTTGAAAGTGTGCCTCTAGATGGAGTCCTAGATTGAATTAGCTGTTTTTCATATCAGATCAATGATAATTTGCTAATCACCGACTATGCTAGATTTTGTGCAAGGAACTACCAATAAATATAAAACAAATACAGGAAAAATCAACATAGTGCAGATTACATGCAAATCTAAGTCATACTTTTACATTCAGTGCTCTTGGTTGCTATGGACAATATTACTCAGTATTTGTGGGAAAGAGGGGGAAGAAATTTATAGACACTTTGAAAAGAGACACAAGTAAGGAAAACCCATACACAAAGGACAACTGGGAATTCTAAAATACATGAAGATCATAATGTCACTAGTCCACACAGGAATATCTGTGCTTCACAAACCTACCTCATTGCTAACCACTCTCCATCTACTTCTCACTGCTGTCTTACTGGACATAATTCATCAAAGAGTGCTTTTTCAACTCACAATCACCCTTATAAAAGGGTGTTTAGAAAGTGTTATGCTATGTTACTAGATAGCATTTTCATTTAATCAATAGCTCATCATACCTCATCAAATTGACTCATTCTGGTCAATACAGGTGGACTCAGTCAGCTTTTCATGCACAGGATTCTGTATTACCCACTTCCCCATTAACTGTTCGATCTGCCAGAAAATCCACTGCTGTCTTCCTTGTGTCTTATTTCTAAATTATAAAGGGTAGTTGAGATCAACAATAATCTTAAAATGGCTGAAAAAAAACTGTGGTACATGAAGTTAATTGAATAATATTGTCCTATAAAAATGATGAACAAGCTCTTTATAAAAAGGTCTGGAAAGATTTATATGAATTGATACTGAGCAAAACAAGCAGAACCAGGAATACATTTTATACAATAACTGTAAGAATGTGTGATGATCAGCTACGAAAGGCTTGATTCTTCTCAGTAGTTCAATGATCCAAAACAACCCCAATAAACTTTGGACAGAAAATGCTATCTGCATCCAGAAAGTAATGTGGATTAAAATTAATAAACTTACCACAATAGAAAAAAATAAAATTAATGAAAATAGGGAAGAATTAAAAAAATTATTTCAGAGAGGTTTCACTTCTGTCACAAAGTAGGTAGAAGTACAAGAAGGTGATTAAAATGTTGGCTGACTTCAGGTGTTCAGTAATGATAATTAACCTTTATCTAGACAAATGGGAACTAATAGCTGAAGCCTTCTCAGATGATTCTACTCCTTATGGTTTCTTTATACTTTTCCATTAGAGCTGACTTTTCTATCAAGTGATGAGTATTTCACATTTCTTGCCATGTTTTTCAGCATTTGCTATGTGCTCTACTACTTTCAGTGTCTCAAAGTAAAAATTACAGAATTCCTCTTTTCTAGTTGTTAGTTACAAAGCCAACTGTCATATTTAACACCTCATAATCTCCAGACAGGTATTTGATCTATTCTTATATGTGTTAATGATTTCAGCCTTAAAAGTAGATAAATGCAAATTAGTTAAGGGACCACAATGTCCTGCAGCCTGAGATATTTTCCAGGCCTCAAAAAAGTTCTTTTTTCAGGGAAAAAGACACACATCTGCAAAAATGTTTGTACTACTTTTTGTAGTAGCAACAAACGGGAAATTGAGTGGATGCCCATGGTTGAATAAGTTATGGTATATGAATGTTATGGAATACTATTGTTCTTTAAGAAACAATCCGCGGGGGAGGGGGGGTGAAGCCAAGATGGCGGAGTGAAAAGGTGACTCTCTGCTTCCTCCTCCGATCTTCTCTCAAATCAACAATAAAATAAGCCTCTGAACTAATCTTCAAGTCAACGAATTCAGAAATGCTTGGACATTGCTTGCAGATATCTCTGAAAAACTTCATATCAGGTTTGTCTAACTCGGACAGAGTGATAAACAGAGGACTCTGGTGTCAGAGAACTCTGGTGTAGGCCGGAAGTGAGGGTGGGACTCAGCTCAGCTCAGCTTTTTGTGGCAGAAGCTCCAAACTCCAAACTGCAAATTCCAAACACCTGGAGTTTATCTGAGGCACTCAGGACACTCTGCCCTGATTGGGGGCAGGTGTTCTGGCAGATTTGCCTTGTTTAAGGAGTAATTTGAACTTAGTCCTAGCCCCCACCAGCCCAGGACCTTCTGTAAATTCGCCGAAGTGCCCCAGGGCAAAGATCTTCAGCTGCCATTTCAGCCGCCATTTTTTTCCCTACCTTAAAGAGATATCCATGCTGTCTAAAAAAAAAAAAATGAAGAAGCAAAAGGAGCTCTCACCATAGACAGCTTTTATCAAGAGAAAGAAGTGATGACCCAAGATCCAGAGGTTCCTTTAGACAAAATTCCAAAGGAAATTATTAAGGAATCTTCAATAGATAAGTGGTCAAGGGATATGAACAGACAATTTTCAGATGATGAAATTAAAACCATCTCTAGTCATATGAAAAGTTGCTCCAAATCACTATTGATGAGAGAAATGCAAATTAAGACAACTCTTAGGTACCACTACACACCTGTCAGATTGGCTAAAATGACAGGAAAAGATAACGCTGAATGTTGGAGGGGATGTGTGAAAACTGGGACACTAATACATTGTTGGTGGAACTGTGAACAGATCCAACCATTCTGGAGATCAATTTGGAGCTATGCTCAAAAAGTTGTCAAACTGTGCATACCCTTTGACCCAGCAGTGTTTCTACTGGGCCTATATCCCAAAGAGATCTTAGAGGAGGGAAAGGGACCCACCTGTGCAAGAATGTTTGTGGCAGCCCTTTTTGTAGTGGCTAGAAACTGGAAACTGAAGGGATGCCCTTCAATTGGAGAGTGGCTGAATAAATTATGGTATATGAATGTTATGGAATATTATTGCTCTGTAAGAAACGACCAGCAGGACGATTTCAGAGAATCCTGGAGGGACTTGCATGAACTGATGCTGAGTGAAACGAGCAGAACCAGGAGATCATCATACACAGCAACAACAATATTACATGATGATCAGTTATGATGGACATGGCTCTCTGCAACAAAGAATTGTCTCAGACCAGTTCCAATTGTTCACTGAAGAAAACCACATACACCCAGAGAGAGGGAAATGAAATAAAATATTAAGTGCTCATGTGTAGGCAGAGCGAACATAATAAAAATGACAATACTGCCCAAACTAATCTACTTATTTAGTGCCATACCAATCAAACTCCCAAGAAATTATTTTAAAGATCTAGAAAAAATAGTTGCAAAGTTCATTTGGAAGAACAAAAGGTCAAGGATTTCAAGGGGATTAATGAAAAAAAAGGCAGATGAAGGTGGCCTTGCTGTACCAGATCTAAAACTATATTATAAAGCAGTGGTCCTCAAAACCGTTTGGTATTGGCTAAGAAATTGAGCAGTCGATCAGTGGCATAGAATTGGTTATCATGACAATCTAGGCAATAACCTTAACAATTTAGTGTTTGATAAACCCAAAGACCCCAGTTTTTGGGATAAGCACTCACTATTTGGCAAAAACTGCTGGGAAAATTGGAAACTAGTGTGGAAGAAATTAGGGCTTGACCCATACCTAACACCACATACCAAGATAAGATCTAAATGGGTTCATGATCTAGATATAAAGAGGGACTTTGTAAGCAAGTTAGAGGAACGTAATATAGTTTACCTCTCAGACCTGTGGAGATGGAATAAATTTATGTCCAAAGAAGATCTGGAACTCCTAATTGAACACCAAATGGATAATTTTGATTATATTAAGTTAAAAATTTTCTGTACAAATAAAACTAATGCAGACAAGATTAGGAGGGAAGCATCAAATTGGGAAATCATCTTCACATTTAATGGTTCTGATAAAGACCTCATTTCTAAAATAAATAGATAATTGTCTCATATATATAAGAATTCAAGCTACTCTTCAATAGATAAATGGTCAAGGGATATGAACAGACAATTTTCAGATGATGAAATTAAAACCATCACTAGTCATATGAAAAGTTGCTCCAAATCACTATTGATGAGAGAAATGCAATTTAAGACAACTCTGAGGTACCACTACACACCTGTCAGATTGGCTAAAATGACAGGAAAAGATAACGATGAATGTTGGAGGGGATGTGTGAAAACTGGGACACTAATACATTGTTGGTGGAACTGTGAACGGATCCAACCATTCTGGAGAGTAATTTGGGGCTATGCTCAAAAAGTTATCAAATTGTGCATACCCTTTGACCCAGCAGTGTTTCTACTGGGCCTATATCCCAAAGAGATCTTAGAGGAGGGAAAAGGACCCACATGTGCAAGAATGTTTGTGACAGCCCTTTTTGTAGTGGCTAGAAACTGGAAACTGAAGAGATGCCCATCAATTGGAGAGTGGCTGAATAAATTATGGTATATGAATGTTATGGAATATTATTGCTCTGTAAGAAACGACCAACAGGACGATTTCAGAGAGGCCTGGAGAGACTTGCTTGAATTGATGCTGAGTGAAAGAGCAGAACCAGGAGATCATTATACACGGCAACAACAGTATTACATGATGATCAATTCTGATGGACATGGCTCTCCGCAACAAAGAATTGTCTCAAACCAATTCCAATTGTTCACTGAAGAAAACCATATGCACCCAGAGAGGGATATGAAATATGGACCACAACGTAACATTTTCATGCACTCTATTGATATTTGCTTGCATTGTGTTGCCTTTCTCTGATTTTCTTTTTTTTTTCTTGTAGATAGGATTTTTCTTGCATAACTTGTCAAGTATTTTAACATTATTAACATGCAGTGGACTTCCTGCCATCTAGGGGAGGGGAGGGGACTAGACGTAAAATTTGTAATGGAAAGCTTTGTAAAGATCAATGCTGGGGAACTACTCATACATATGTTATACAAATAAAAAGCCTTAATAAAAATAAAAAAAAAAGAAAGAAACACTCCGCAGGATGATTTCAGAAAAGCTTGGAGAAACTTACATAAACTAATGCTAAGTGAAGTGTGTGAAAACAAGAGGTCACTCTACACAGCAAAAGCAAGATCATATCATGATCAATTCTGGCACAAATGGCTCTTTTCAACAATGAGATAATTCAGGACATTTCCAATGATCTTTGATGAAGAAAGGCATCTGCACTTTTTGTTGTTTGCAAAGCATTTTGTTCCCTTTCTCTTTTTTTTCCTTTTTTGAACTGTTTTTTCTTGTGCAGCATAATTGTGGGAAAATATATAGAAGAACTGTACTTGCTTAACATATGTTGGATTATTTTCTGTCTAAGGAAGGGTATAAGGAGAGGGGAGAGAAAAATTTAGAACACAAGGTTTTGCAAGGGTAAATGTTAAAAAGCATCTATCCATATGTTTTGAAAATAAAAAAGGCTTTAATAAAAAAGAAAAACTTTTACTATTTTGTGTCTCTGAACATGTTGTTTTGTTTTCCCCCAAATTTCCTATTATAAGTATTTTTTTTTCTTTAACCTTTCAGGAACCAAAGTAATTATGAAACCTTATATAATTTTATGAATTGTTGATAACATTTCTCATGACAAAAATTATTTTCTACCACATTTAGATATCTAAACTATTTCCATCTTATCTGAAAATTATGTTTCTTTACATTTGGATTTTGAAAACTCCCTTTACTACTGTGCCATACCTCTATAGCAGGCTGTGATCTATTTCCTAAAATCTACCTTTTTTCTGACGAGGCACTCTTTTGTATTGAGGATAAAGTGTTTTTCCTCTAACCATGAAGATTTATCCAATTACACTATAACATGTTTTATCCTTATTCCAGGATTTGCTCACATGATTTTAGCTACTTAATGTATAATGATGCCGTAATAGTGAAATTAATTCAACAAGCATTTATCACAACCCAGTATGTTATAGGCACTATATTTGGGAAGACAAAGAATGGCAATAACCCCTGTATCAAGAAGTAAATGTCACCTATTTTATTTGAATAAATTATACCCATGGAAGACCATATTCAATTCACTGTTATCATTTCACCAAGATAGTGTTAGTAACAAAGTCAAATACTCTTTCTTCTCTTCCAGTCTCTAGGTTTTCTTACTTGTTGCCTTAATTTGGGGCATTTTTATATAGACATTAGAGTGCAAAATGAGGAAATATATTGGAGCACTTAACAAAAAGTTTGGCACAGGAGTTCAATAACTTCCCATTCCTTTTCCCTTCCTACCCTGCTTCTTCTATCTACATTATACTAACAACCTTTTCTGGTTATTTCTAGCGAACTTCTAGGTATCTCAAATGTGATTTTTTTCTTTTTTCATTGTTGGCAAACTCTATAGTATTTAAATGATAGATATACCAAACAGTTGTTTCTCCTCTTCTTTACACACACAAGTACAGTTTTTGTTACATTTGTAAGATAGCAAATTATCTATCGATCTATCAATCTGTGTCAGGATTTATCTGATTTATTCAAACCCTGACCTGGCATCTGCTATCATTTTATTTGTACTGTGGTCCAGAAGTCTAATATCCTATCTTAGACATCTTATTCCTAGCCAGCAGTTAACTTTCTAAATTACTTTTCTTTTATGTATCCCTTCCCTTCAATAAGGAATAGTGAGGACAATATAATCTAGACTCTTATGGTCTTCAGTTTTGGGGCAGAAAATTGAAATATGTGTAATAATTTTTAGATTCCTTTTATATGATTGTATTTGTCTATATGAATTATCAGAAGTTAGTAGTAGCTATATATATTGATAGATATTAGAAGAGTTTGCTGGGAAGAAAATATATTTTCTAATATTATTAAGTCAAAAACATGTTTCCCATTAATCTTGAATAGTGAATAGCAAAACTTCATTTATCTTTGTTTTTAAATTTTTTTCTGAAACTTTATTCTCAAACTTTCTAGGTACCTTCTCTTCATTAATGTTACTGTGACAATGAATACATATCAAAATATAAAATTTATTCCCAGAAAATATCTGACATTATTGACTATTTTCAGAAATATTATATAACTGGCTCATTTAATCAGACCTATAATTCTCAACACTAACATATGATATAAATATATAGTCTTTATGATAATACCAGGTTTTTGAGGCTGTATGATATGCTTGGAATAGGGGGAAATCTCCAGAGCTGCTATTTAATTTAAGACTCCTCTACCTATCCTATACTTGGAAACTCTTTTCCAGCTCTTTGTTGACCCATATCTCAGCATGTTATTTGCTACTGTGGAAACCTAACAAGGAAAACTTTCCTAAACCAGCTGCATAAATGGAAAACTGGAAGTAACTATCTATTGTTCATCTTCTGTAATTTGTCTATTTTCCCTTGAGAGGAAATATCTTTCTTTCTAGGTATGATTCTATATTTTTTTTTGACCTGGAAGTTCTTGAGTTCAACTATGATATGTCAAATTGATAGAACTTTCTGTCACTAGTTGACTAGTATAGTATTTTGGGCCTTAGTTAGTAGACTCTACAATATTTGCTTTTTTCTGTAGTAATTTTTAATTAAATTTTTTTCCATCTCTTTCTTGATGAAATTGGGGGACTTTGGAATTAATCATGATTTATGTAGAATTATTTCATATCATATAAACTAAAGAAAATGTTAAAGTTCCTTTCATTTTTTTTTTTTGTTTTTTTGTTTTTGCTGAGGCAATTGGGGTTAAGTGACTTACCTAGGGTCACACAGCTAGGGAATGTTAGGTGTCTGAGATCATATTTGAACTCAGGTCCTCCTGACTTCAGGGCTGGTGCTCTATCCACTGTGCCACCTAGCTTCCCCTCATTTTTTAATAGTATACTGTTTCTTCAAGTAAACTATCATGTCTTCATTGAAATTATACAAATTTATTTTCTTTTCTTATTCCTGTACTTAGCATTTCTAAAATTATATTGAATAGTTATTATTATAATGGACCTCTTTGCTTTATCTTTGATTTTGTTGTAAATACCACTAGTTTATTATTAGAGATAATAGTTCTTTAGATAGACACCATATATTATTTTAAGGAGAGACTAATTGCGTTGATTTGTAGTATTTATTTTTAACAAGAATGGAATTGAAAATTGCTAATTAAGTTTCGACATCTAGTGAGACAATCACAGTATTTTTCTGCTTTTAGTATCAATAGGATAATTATGTTCATAATTATTCTAATATGGAAAAAAAAACTCTGCATTCCTGGTACATATTTATAGTTTTTATTATTTGGCAAATGTTTGCTATTTGATATTTTATTTAAAAGTTGCTACATCAATAATATTTAAGGAATACTCCTACTACTCCTTCTCTACCACCACTACCACTATCACTACCACTACCACTACCACTACCACTACCACTACCACTACCACTA
>JAJPUD010007752.1:0-27027 GCA_023553655.1 Myrmecobius fasciatus | reverse complement strand
AACTTGGCTAAAGTTATGAATTGTTTCTTGTAGTTTTACTTTTTTTATTTAATTTAATTCTCTAAGGCCCTCTAAGTGTACAATCATATCATCTGCAAAGAGTGATAATTTGGTTTCCTCGTTGTTATTAATTCTTTTAGTCATTTTTTTCTCTTATTCCCAAAGCTAACATTTCTAATACAGTACAGAATACTAATGGTGATCATGGGCAACCTTGTTTAACTCCTGATCTTATTGGTAATGTTTCTAGTTTCTCCCCATTACATATGATGCTTGCTGATACTTTTGAATGTATGCTACCAATTATTTTAAGAAAAAGTTAATTAGTTCCTATATTCTTTATGTTTTTAATAGAAATGGTGTTGATTTTATCAAATGCTTTTTCCTGAATCTATTGAGATAATCATATGATTTTTGCTAGTTTGGTTATTGATATAGTCAATTATTTTACTAGTTTCAAAAATATTGAACCAGCCCTGCCTTCCTGGTATAAATTCTACTTGAACAAAGTGTTTTGTCCTGGGGTTGACTTTCTGTAATATTTTTACTAATATTTTATTTAAGGTTTTTGCATCAACATTCATTAGGGAGATTGGTCTATAATTTTCTTTCTTTGTTTTCATCCTACTTGGTTAAAGTATCAGGGCCACATCTGTGTCATAAAAGAAATTTGGTAGGATTCCTTCTTTCTCCATTTTTTCAAATATTTCGAATAGTATTGAAGTTAATTGTTCTTTAAATGTGTGGTAGAAATCACATGTAAATCCATCTAACCCTGAAGATTTATTCTTAGGGTGTTGATTAATTACTATGTTTATTTTTCTAAACTAGAAATATTTTGGTAGTTTATTTCCTCTTCTGTTAATTTAGGCTATCTATATTTTTGTAAATATTCCTCCATTTCACTTAGATTATAAAATTTATTAACATAAGAGTTGGGCAAAATAACTCCTAATTATTGCTCAAATTTCCTCTTCATTGAGCAGACGTTCTCCCTTTTCATTTTTGAGATTGACAATTTGATTTTCCTCTTTCCTTTTTCTAATCAAATTAATTAAAGATATATCTATGTTGTTTTTTTGTTCATAAAACCAACTCTTACTTTTATTTATTAATTCAATAGTTTTATTACTTTTAATTTTAGTAATCTCCTATTTCATTTTTAGAATTTTATATTTGATATTTAATCTGTGAGTTTTTAATTTGTTCTTTTTCTAGTTTATTAAGGGTATGACCAATTTATTGATCTGCTCTTTTTCTATTTTATTCTTATAACAAATCAGGTATATAAATTTTTTCCTAATTAATGCTTTGGCTGCATACCACAAATTTTGATATGTTGTCTCATTGTCATTCTCCTGGATGAAATTATTAATTGTGTCTATGATTTGCTGTTTCACCCAAACATTCTTTCAGGATTAGATTATTTAATTTGCAATTAACTTTTGATCTCTTTTCTCCTGGCCTTATATTACATGTGACTTTTATTACATCATGATCTGGAAAAAATGCAGGTATTATTTCTGCCTTTCTGCATTTGATTTTGAGGTTTTGATGCCCTAATACAGGGTCAATTTTTGTATAAGTTCCATGAACCACTGAGAAAAAAGTAAACTCCTTTCTGACTCCATTCATTTTCTCCAAAGATCTATTATATCTAACTTTTCTAACATTTTGTTTACTTCCTTAACTTAATCCTTATTAATTTTGTGGTTTATCTAGTTCTGAGAGCAAGGTTGAAATCCCCGACTATTATAGTTTTGCTGTTTATTTCTTCTTGCACCTCTCATAACTTCTACTCTAGGTATTTGTATGCTATACCACTTGGTGAATATGTTTTCTATTGATATTGCTTCATTATCAATGGTACCCTTTTGTAAAATATTATTTCCTTTCTTATATCTTTTAATTAGATGTATCTTTGCTTTTACTTGATCTGAGATCAGGATTGCTGCCCCTGCTTTTTGTTGTTGTTGTTGTTGTTCACCTGAAGCGTAATAGATGCTGCTCCAGCCCTTTAGTTTTACTATGTCTGTATCTCTATGCTTTAGATGTGTTTCTTGTAAACGACATATTGTTGGATTCTGGCTTTTAATCCTGTCTGCTATACGCTTCCATTTTATGGGAGAATTCATCTCATTCACAGTTAAAATAACTAAATCTGTATTTCCTGCCATCTTATTTACCCAAAGTTATGTTTTTCTCTGTCCTTTCCCCTTTCTCCCTTCCCCCTACCCAAAATTTTGCTTTTGATGACCACCTCCCTCAAACAGTCCTAACTCCTTTAGAGCCCCTCCCCCTTTTTTTACACCTTTTTCCTAATTCTGTTTTCCCTTCTATTGGTCTTTCCCTTTCTTTTCCTCCTTTTCCTCCCACTTCCCTATATGAAGGGAAAAGTTTCTCTGTGAAACCAAATGTGTCTGATATACTCTTTTAGAGACCAATCTGATGAGAGTAAGTTTCACACAATGCTCATCCTCCTCCCTTATTTCCCTGAATTATAGTAGGTTTTGTCTGTTTCTTCATGATATTTTACCTTATTTTTACCTCTTTTTACCTTGTTTTACCTCCTTTCCCGTCTTTTTCCAGTATGATGCCCCTTCCACCAATAATTTCTTTGTTATATTATCATTTTTTAAAAAATTTTGTTTATTTTGTTTTATTGAAGTTTTTTATTTGAATAACATTTATGGGTAGTTCCTCAGCATTGATCTTTACAAAGATTTCCATTACAAATTGTACCCCCAATCCCCTCCCCTCCCCTAGATGGCAGGAAGTCCACTATATGTTTATGATGTTGAAATACTTGACAAGTTGTGCAAGAAAAATCCTATCTACAAGAAAAAAAAAAAAGAACATCACAGAAAGGAAACAATGCAAGCAAACATCAATAGAGAGCATGAAAATGTTATGTTGTGGTCCACATTTCATATCCCTCTCTCTGGGCGTATATGGTTTTCTTCAGTGAACAATTGGAACTGGTTTGAGACAATTATTTATGTAGAGAGCAATGTCTATCAGAATTAATCATCATGTAATATTGTTGTTGCTGTGTATAATGATTTCCTGGTTCTGCTCGTTTCACTCAGCATCACTTCATGCAAGTCTCTCCAGGCCTCTCTGAAATCGTCCTGCTGGTTGTTTCTTACACAACAATAACATTCCATAACATTCATATACCATAATTTATTCAGCCACTCTCCAATTGAAGGGCATCCATTTCGTTTCCAGTTTCTAGGCACTACAAAAAGGGCTGCCACAAAAATTCTTGCACATGTGGGTCCCTTTCCTTCCTCTAAGATTTCTTTGGGATATAGGCCCAAGAGAAACACTGCTGGGTCAAAAGGTATGCAGTTTGATAACTTTTTGAGCATAGCTCCAAATTGCTCTCCAGAATGGTTGGATCCATTCACAGTTCCACCAACAATGTATTAGTGTCCCAGCTTTCCCACATCCCCTCAAATATTCATTGTTATCTTTTCCTGTCATTTTTGCCAATCTGACAGGTGTGTAGTGGTACCTCAGAGTTGTCTTAATTTGCATTTCTCTGATCAATAGTGATTTGGAGCAACTTTTCATATGACTAGAGATGGTTTTTAATTCATCATCTGAAAATTGTCTGTTTATATCCCTTGACAACTTATCTATTGAAGAGTGGCTTGAATTCTTATATATGTAAGACAATCCTCTATATATTTTAGAAATGAGGCCTTTATCAGAACCATTACGTGTAAAGATGATTTCCCAATTTGATGCTTCCCTCCTAATCTTGTCTGCATTAGTTTTATTTGTACAGAAAATTTTTAACTTCATATAATCAAAATTATCTATCTGGTGTTCAATTAAGAGTTCCAGATCTTCTTTGGACATAAATTTATTCCATCTCTACAGGTCTGAGAGATAAAGTATACTACGTTCCTCTAATTTGCTTACAATATCACTCTTTATATGTATTTATATGAACGCATTTAGATCTTATCTTGGTATGTGGTGTTATATGTGGGTCAAGCCCTAATTTCTTCCACACTAGTTTCCAATTTTCCCAGCAGTCTTTGCCAAATAGTAAGTACTTATCCAAAAAGCTGGGGACTTTGGGTTTATCAAACACTAAAATGGTAAAGTTATTGCCTAGATTGTCCTGATATCCTATCCTATGCCACTGATCAACTGCTCTATTTCTTAGCCAGTACCAAATGGTTTTGATGACCGCTGCTTTATAATATGGTTTTAGATCTGGTACAGCAAGGCCACCTTCATCTGCCTTTTTTTTTCATTAATTCCCTTGAAATTCTTGACCTTTTGTTCTTCCAAATGAACTTTGCTACTATTTTTTCTAGATCTGTAAAGTAATCTCTTGGGAGTTTGATTGGTATGGCATTAAATAAGTAAATTAGTTTGGATAGTATTGTCATTTTTATTATATTTGCTAGGCCTACCCATCAGCACTTAATGTTTTTCCCATTGATTAGATCTGATTTCTCTTGTGTGGAAAGGGTTTTGTAGTTTAGTTTGTATAGTTTCAGATCTTTTTCTTGGCAGATAGATTTCCAAATATTTTATATTATCATCCATTATTTTGAATGGAATTTCTTTTTGTATTTCTTGCTGCTGAACTTTGTTTGTAATATATAAAAATGCTGATGATTTATGTGGATTTATTTTGTAACCTGCAACTTTACTAAAGTTGTGAATTGTTTCTAGTAGTTTTTTAGTTGAGTCTCTAGGGTTTTCTAAGTATACCATCATCTCATCTGAAAAGAGTGATAATTTGGTTTCTTCATTACCTACTCTGATTCCTTTTATCTCTTTTAATTCTCTTATTGCCAAAGCTAAAATTTCTAATACAATATTAAATAGTAATGTTGACAGTGGGCAGCCTTGTTTCACTTCTGATCTTATTGGGAATGGTTCTAGTTGGTCTCCATTACATACCATGCTTACTGATGGTTTTAAGTAGATGCTACTAATCATTTTAAGGAAAAGACCATTTATTCCTATACTCTCTAGTGTTTTTAATAGGAAAAGGTGTTGGATATTATCAAATACTTTTTCTGCATCTATTGAGATAATCATATGTTTTTTGTTATTTTGGTTATTAATATAATTAATTATGCTGATAGTTTTCCTAAAATTGAACCAGCCCTGCATTCCTGGTATAAATCCTATGTGGTCATGGTGTACTATCCTGGAGATGACTTTCTGTAATCTCATTGCTAATATCTTATTTAAAATTTTTGCATCAATATTCATTAGGGAAATTGGTCTATAGTTTTCTTTCTCTGTTTTCACCCTACCTGGTTTAGCTATCAGCACCATATCGGTCTCACAGAAAGATTCTGGCAGTATACCTTCTGTCCCTATTTTCTCAAATAGTTTGTGTAGTATTGGAATTAATTGTTCTTTGAATGTTTGGTAGAAATCACATGTAAAACCATCTGGCCCTGGAGATTTTTTCTTAGGGAGCTGGTTAATAGCTTGTTCTATTTCTTTTTCTAATATGGGCCTATTTAAATAATTTATTTCCTCTTCTGTTAACCTGGGCAATCTATATTTTTGTAGATATTCCTCCATTTCCTTTAGATTATCAAACTTACTGGCATAAAGTTGGGCAAAGTAACTCCTAATTATTGCTCTAATTTCCTCTTCATTGGAGGAAAGTTCTCCCTTATCATTTTTGAGACTAACAATTTGTTTTTTCTCTTTCCTTTTTCTTATCAAATTAACTAAAAGCTTATCTATTTTGTTGGTTTTTTCGTAAAACCAACTCTTAGTTTTATTTATTAATTCAATAGTTTTCCTGTTTTCAATTTTATTAATTTCCCCTTTTATTTTTAGAATTTCCAATTTGGTATTTAATTGAGGATTTTTAATTTGTTCTTTTTCTCTTTTTGATTTATTTATTTTTATTAATACTTTTTATTTGCAAAACATATGTATGGGTAATTCTTCCACAATAACCCTTACAAAGTTTTCTGTTACATATTTCCCCCCCCTACTCTCCACCGTTCCCCTAGATGGCAGGATATCCACTACATGTTAAATATGTTAAAATACTTAAGAAATCAAATATATGTATACTTATTTCCACACATCATTTTTGTGCAGGAGAAATTGTATCTACAAGAAAGAATAATCAGATAAAAGAAATGCAATGCAAGCAAACATCAATAGAGAGTATTAAAATGATATGTTGTGGTCCATATTTCACATCCCTCTCTCTGGGTGTATATGGCTTCACCGAACAATTGGAACTGGTTTGAAGCATTTCATTGTTGAAGAGAGTCATGTCCATCACAATTGATCATAATATAGTATTGTTGTTGCCGTGAAAAATGATCTCCTGGTTCTGCTCACTTCATTCAGCATCAGTTCATGCAAGTCTCTCCAGGCCTCTCTGAAATCATCCTGATGGTCGTTTCTTACAGAGCAATAATATTACATAACATTCATATACCATAATTTATTTAGCCACTCTCCAATTGAAGGGCATCCATTCCATTTCCAGTTTCTAGCCACTACAAAAAGAGCTGCCACAAACATTCTTGCACATGTGGGGCCCTTTCCTTCTTTAATGATTTCTTTGGGATATAAGCCCAATAGAAACACTGCTAGGTGAAAGGATATGCACAGTTTGATAACTTTTTGAGTATAGCTCCAAATTGCTCTCCAGAATGGTTGGATCCTTTCACAGTTCCACCAACAATGGATCAGTGTCCCAGCCTTCCCACATCCCCTCCAAGTCCTGTCATTATCCTTTCCTGTCATTTTAGCTAATCTGACAGGTGTGTAGTGATACCTCAGAGTTGTGTTAATTTGCATTTCTCTGATCAATAGTGATTTGGAGCATATTTTTATATGAGTATAAATAGTTTTAATTTCATCATCTGAAAATTGTCTGTTCATATCCTTTTACCATTTGTCAATTGGAGAATGGCTTGAATTCTTATAAATATGAGACAATTCTCTATATATCTTAGAGATGAGATGTTTATCAGA
Organism: Myrmecobius fasciatus; assembly: GCA_023553655.1. NCBI lineage: Eukaryota > Metazoa > Chordata > Mammalia > Dasyuromorphia > Myrmecobiidae > Myrmecobius > Myrmecobius fasciatus. Next base: position 20,031 of record JAJPUD010007752.1, on the reverse strand, counting down.
ACCCTTAAATGTAAAGATGATTTCCCAAATTGATGCTTCCCTCCTAATCTTGTCTGCATTAGTTTTGTTTGTACAGAAACTTTTTAACTTAATATAATCAAAATTATGTACCTGGTATTCAATTAATAGTTCCAGTTCTTCTTTGGACACAAGTTTATTCCATTTCCACAGGTCTGAGAGGTAAACTATCCTATGTTACTCTAATATGCTTATAATATCACTCTTTATATCTAGATCATGAATCCATTTAGATCTTATCTTGGTCTGTGGTGTTATATGTGGGTCCAGCCTTAATTTCTTCCACACTAATTTCCAATTTTCCCAGCAGTTTTTGCCAAATAGTGAGTACTTATCCCAAAAGCTGGGGTCTTTGGGTTTATCAAACACTAAATTGCTGACGTTGTTACCTAGATTGTCCTGATATGCTATCCTATACCACTAAAGGACTGCTCTATTTCTCAGCAAGTACCAAATCTATTTTGTTGTTTTTTTCATAAAACCAACTCTTAGTTTTATTTATTGATTCAATAGTTTTCTTATTTTCAATTTTATTAATCTCACCATTTATTTTCAGCGTTTGCAATTTGGTATTTAATTCAGGGTTTTTAATTCGCTCTTTTTCTAGGTTTTTTTAATTGAACCCGAAATTCATTGATCTTCTCTTTCTCTATTTTATGCAAATAAACATCTAGAGATATAAAGTTACCCCTTATTACTGCTTTGGCTGTATCCCACAAATTTTGGTGTGTTGTCTCATTATTGTCATTCTCCTGGATGAAATTATCGATTGTGTGTATAATTTGCTCTTTCACCCATTCATTCTTCAGGAATAGATTATTTAATTTCCAATTAACTTTTGGCCTATTTTCTCCTGGCCTTATATTACATGTGAGTTTAGTGCATCATGATCTGAAAAGGATTCCTTTACTATTTCTGCTTTTCTGCATTTGATTTTGAGGTTTTTATGCCCTAAGACATGATCAATTTTCGTATAAGTTCCATGAACCCCTGAGAAAAAGTATACTCCCTTCTATCGCCATTCAATTTCCTCCAGAGAGGTATCATACCTAACTTTTCTAACATTTTGTTTACCTCCCTAACTTCTTCCTTATTTATTTTGTCGTTTGATTTATCTAATTCTTAGAGAGCAAGGTTGAGATCCCCCACTAGTATAGTTGTACTGTCTATTTCTCCTTGCATCTCTGTTCGTTTCTCCTATAGGAATTTGGATGCTCTACAACTTGGTGCATATATGTTTAGTATTGATACTGCTTCATTGTCTATGGTACCCTTAAGTAAAATATAGTTTCCTTCCTTATAACTTTTTATTAGATCTATTTTTGCTTTTACTTGATCTAAGATGAGGATTGCTACCCTTGCTTTTTTTTGTTCACTTGAAGTTTAAAAGATTCTGCTCCAATCCTTTACCTTCACTCTACGTATCTCTATGTTTTAGATGTGTTTCTTGTAAACAACATATTGTAGGATTCTGGCTTTTAATCCAATCTGCTACCCAGTTCCATTTTATGGGAGAGTTCTTCTCATTCACATTCACAGTTAAAATAACTATATCTATATTTCTTGCTATCTTATTTACCCAAAGTTATATTTTTCTCTTCCCTTTCCCCTTACTCCCTTCACGCTCCCCAGTATTTTTTTTGATAACCACCTCCCTCTAACAGTCCTCCCTCCTTTAGAGCCCTCCCTCTTTTTTACACCTTTCCCCTAATCCTTCTATTAGTTTATCCCTTTCTTTTCCTCCTTTCCTTCCTACTTCCCTATAAGGAGGGCCAAGTTTTTCCCTGAAACCAAATGTGTCTGATATACTCTTTTAGAGCCCAATTTAATGAGAGTAAGATTTACCCAATACTCATTGCCCTCCCTTCTTTCCCTCAATTATATATATTAGATTTTCTATGTCTCTTCATGGGACTTTGCCTTATTTTACCTCCTTTTTTTACTTTATTTTATCTCCTCCCCCCCTTTTTTTACAGTATGATATCCTTTCCGCCTCTAATTCCTTTTCGATTATTATCAAAGTAAAATTAAATTATACCCCCATTCTTTAAGGATACCCATATTAGTGATATAGTTCTCAAGAGTTCTTTCCTTTTTACCTTTTTATGATTCTCTAGAGTTCTGTATTTGGAGGTCAAATTTTTTGTTCAGATCTGGTCTTTTCATTAGAAACAGGTGAAATTATCCTGTATCATTGAATGACCATCTTCTTCGTTGGAAGATAATACTCATTCTAGCTGGATAGCATATTCTTGGCTGTAATCCAAGTTCTTTTGTCTTTTGGAATATCTGATTCCAGGTCCTTCTATCCTTCAATGTGGAAGCTGACAGCTCCTGTGTAATTTTAATAACAGTTCCTCGGTATTTGAACTGTTTTTTTCTAGCTCCTTCCAATATCTTTTCTTTGGTGTGATAGTACTGAAATTTGGCCATGATATTCCTTGGGGTTTTAATTTTGGGGTCTCTTTCAAGAGGTTATCGGTGAATTCTTTCAATGCCAACTTTGCCTTCTAATTCTAAAACATGTGGGCAATTCTCTTTCATGATTTCCTGGAAGATAACATCAAGGTTCTTTTTTTCATCGTGGCTTTCAGGGAGTCCGATAACCCTTAGATTGTCTCTCCTGGATCTGTTTTCCATGTCAGTTGTTTTTCCTTGGAGATATTTCATATTTTCTTCTATTTTTTCATTTTTTTGTTTTTATTTGACTGATTCTTGAAGTCTTATTGAGTCATTCATTTCTATTTGTTCAGTTTTAATATTTAAGGTATTATTTCCTTCAGTTATCTTTTTTAGCTCCTTTTGTAACTGGCCAATTGAATTTTTTGGTTAATTGCATTCTTTTTCCATTTTGCCAATTTTTTTTTCATTGAATTGTTGCCTTTTTCCAATTCACTAATTTTGTTTTGCAGTGAATTGTTATCTTTTTCCATTTCACTATTTTTATTTTCCAGTTAGTTGGTGACTTTTTCCATTTTACCAGTCTTATTTTCCGGTTTCTCACATCTCTGCTTCAGGGTGATATTTCCTTCTTGCACTGCTCTCAATTTATTTCCCCATTCTTCTTCTAACTCTCTTTTGAGATTTTTTATGCAATCTTCCAGGAAAGCCTTCTGAAAGGGGGACCAGCTCATGTCAGCCTCTGTGACTTCTCCTGGGATTATTTTCAGAACCTCAGGATCTGGGATCTGCCCTACTTTCTCTCCTTAAATGCCGTCTATGGTGAGAGCTCTCTTCTTCTTGCTCATGATTTTCAGCTGAGGTATCAGTCACCAGCAGGGAATTCTGCTGCAGTTTCAATTTGCCCTGGGGCAGATTGCCTAGTTGACTTCAGGACTGAGGCTGATCTAGCTAGATCCACACTAGGACCATGCTTTCAGCTGCTCTCAATCCACCCTTTACCAAAGGCAGATCTGCCAAAGCACCTGCCCGCAAGCAGAGCAAAGTGGCCCAGCTGCGCACTGGTGTCTGAGTGCTGGGAGCTGCTCAATCCCCTGCCCATCTAAAACTGACCTTTTCTAGCGTTCTTTCAAAATACATTTGTGATAGAAATGCGTTGTAGTTCAAGTGTTTGGTGGAGCCCTCTCTCCAGAATCAGTTCGGAGGCTCAATTTTTCTGGGTCTGAGGGAACGTCTCAGGAGCTCACAGAGAATGCTGTCTGCAGTTTGCTATTGTGACTCCACCCCCCTAAGTTGTTCTTTTTCAAGTTTATTTAAAAATAAGCCCAATTCATTGATCATTTCTTTCTCTATTTTATGCAAGTAAGCATCTAGAGATATAAAATTGCCCCTTATAACCGCTTTGGCCGTATCCCACAAATTTTGGTATGTTGTCTCCTTATTGTCATTCTCCTGGATGAAATTATTGATTGTATCTATGATTTGCTCTTTCACCCATTCATTCTTCAGGATTAGATTATTTAATTTCCAAGTAACTTTTGGTCTATTTTCTCCTGGCCTTATATTGCATGTGATTTTTATTGCATCATGATCTGAAAAAAATGCATTTACTATTTCTGCCTTTCTGCATTTGATTTTGAGGGTTTTATGCCCTAATACATGGTCACTTTTTATATAAGTTCCATGGACCGCTGAGAAAAAAAAAAGTAAACTTTTCTGTCTCCATTCAATTTTCTCCATAAATCTATCATGTCTAACTTTTCTAGTAATTGGTTTATCTCCCTAGTTTCTTTCTTATTTATTTTGTCGTTTGATTCATCCAATTCTGAGAGAGCAAGTTTGAGATCCCACACTAGTATTGTTTAGCTGTCTATTTCTTCTTGCATCTCTCTTAATTTCTCCCCTAGGAATTTGGATGTTATTGCACGTGGTGCACATATTTTTAGTATTGATATTGCTACATTATCTATGGTACCCTTTAATAAAATATAGTTTCCTTCCTTATCTCTTTTGATTAGATCTATCTTGGCTTTTATTTGATCTGAGATAAGGATTGCTACCCCTGCTTTTTTTTTTTTTTGTTCACCTGAAGCATAATAGGTTCTGCTCCAGTCTTTTACCTTCATCCTATATGTATCACTATGTTTTAGATTTGTTTCTTGTGGAAAACATATTGTGGGATTCTGGTTTTTAATCCAGTCTGATATCTGCTTCTGCTTTATGGGAGAGGTCATCCCATTCACATTCACAGTTAAAATAATTAATTCTTTATTTCCTGCCATCTTATTTACCCAAGTTATGTTTTCCCTTTTCTTTCCTCTTTCTCCCTTTCCTCCTCCTCAGTATTTTGCTTTTAATGACCCTCTCTCCCAAACAATCCACCGCCCTTTAGAGCCCCTCCCCCTTTTTACTCCTTTCCCCTGATTCTTCTATTTTCCCTTCTATTAGTTTATCTCTTTCTTTTCCTCCTTTCCCTCCCACTTCCCTCTAGCAACAGACAAGTTTCTCTGTGAAATCAAATGTCTAATACACACTTTTAGAGCCCAAACTGACGAGAGCAAGATTTACACAATGCTCATCTCCCTCCCTTCTTTCTCTCAACTATATTAGGTTTTCTTTGCCTCTTCATGAGATATTATCTTTTTACCTCCTTTTTTAAAAAATCTTATTTTACCACCTTTTCCCTCTTTTCCCCAGTATTAACCTTGCCCCCTCTAGTTTTCTGTTTCATATTATCAAAGTAATATCTAGTTAATTATACCCCCAAACTTTAAGTATCCCCATAGTAGAAATAAAGTTCTCAAGAGTCCTTTCCTTTTTACTTTTTTATGCTTCTCTTGAGTTCTGTGTTTGGATGTTGAATTTCTTGTTCAGATCTCATCTTTTCATTAGAAATAGGTAAAATTCACCTATATCATTGAATGACCATCTTCTTCCCTGTAGGATAATGCTCATTCTAGCTGGATAGATTATTGTTGGCTGTAATCCAAGTTCCTTTGTGTTTTGGAATATCTGGTTCCAGGCCCTTCGATCCTTCAATGTGGAGGCTGACAGATCATGTATGATTCTAATTATTGATCTTTGGTATTTGAATTGTTTCTTTCTAGCTGCTAGCAGAATCTTTTCCTTGGTGCTACAGTCCTGAAATTTTACCACAATATTCCTTGGGGTTTTAATTTTGAGGTCTCTTTCAGGAGGTGATCGGTGAATTCTTTCAATGGTGATTTTGCCTTCTGATTCTACAATCTTAGGACAGTTTTCTTTCAGGATTTCCTGGAAGATAGTGTTTATATTCTTTTTTTTCATCATGGCTTTCAGGAAGTCCAATAATCCTTAGATTGTCTCTCTTAGATCTATTTTCCAGTCAGTTGTTTTTCCTAGGACATTTTTCATATTTTCTTCTATTTTTTTCTTTTTTTTTTTTGTTTTTGTTTGACTGATTCTCGAAGTCTTATTGATTCATTCACTCCCATTTATTCAATTCTAATTTTTAGTGTATATTATTTTCTTCAATTACCTCTTTTAGCTCTTTTTGTAATTGGCCAATTTGTTTATTGCATACATTTTCTACGTCACTAATTTTGTTTCTCAGTTAATTAGTGGCTTTTTCTTATCTCTTTTGTAGGGCATTATATCCTTATTGCAACGATCTCTCTTTATTTCCCCATTTTTCTTCTCTCTTTTGAGATTCTTTATGCAATCTTCCAGGAAAGCCTTGTAAAATGGGGACCAGGTCATATCTCCCTTTGCAGCTTCCTCTCCAGGTACTTTGCCTTCAGGCATCTCAGGATCTGAAATCTTTTCTTCTCTCACTCCATAAAAGCTCTTTATGGGGAGAGTTCTTTTTTTTGTTTTTCATTCATTTTTTAAAGCTTGAGGTCTGTTCAAAGCAAAGGAGCAACACCTGCTTTAATTTGACCTGGGACAGTTCTGCTGATTGACTTCTGGTGCTGGGCAATTGTGACTAAGTCCAGTGTTCTCAGGGCTTTAGAATCTACCTTGTATAAATGGCACATCTGCTAAAGCACCTGCTTGCAACAAGGAAAGTGTTGCCTAACACTTTTACAGAAACTTGCAAGTGGTTAGAAACTGCAATGTCTGTGTCCTGGCCCCCTTCCTGCCCTGGTCTCCTCGTGTTGCTGTCTGGGCTTGGCTGACTGACTGACTGACTTACTGAAACAGACCTGTTCTGACTTTCTTCCAAGGTAACTTCTTCTGGGAATGTCTTGTACTCCTAATATTTGTGGGTGCTTTGACTCCAAAACCAGTTGAGAGGCTTAATCTGCTGTTGGTTTGAGAGAAGGTTAGAGGAGGTCACAGAGACAGACATGTCCGCACCCTGCCATCTTTTCTTCTCTTCAACTATAGAAATCTCAATAGATTGTCATTGAAAATGTAGGGGCACCTGGCAATAGGAAACTAATAATAACAAGGAGGATAGGTTTCAAGAATGTGCTATATTCGAAATTATATGGGCTGCTAACTGAATAGAGCTCAAAGACCTTTTCCTAGAAGCATCAGCTAGTCTGTAAGTTCATAGTGTCTATGAATTCTGGAAACATTGTGAGAAAATGTAATGAATTCTCCCTTCTGTGCATTATAAAATAATGTGAATTGCATAGGCAGCCAGCAAGACCTGTGTTCAAATCCTGCTTTAGACAGTAATTATTTGTGTGAAACTGGGGGGAAAACATTTAATCTCTCTTTTTTAAAAAAATCACTAGAGAATAAGATGGCAAACCCTTCCAGTATCTTTGCCAAGAAAACCAGATAAAGGGTCACAATGACTCACAAAGTATGGGACGCATCTCATAACTGAACAAAAAGCCATCTTACCTCTTTAATATATGATTTGAATAGTTACTGCAATATATGGAAATGTTTTCACTTACTATTTCAAGCAAATTCAGGTCTTTGTACAAGATATTTTGACAAACTCAGAGTTTTGATGTAGAAAAGGAGAAGAAACATTTCCATGCTCTGTATTTTGTTATCTTTTCTCCATATTCTTTTTTTTTATATTGCTGCCTTATTTTCTTTTTCTTTACAACACCTCTTCTCCATCCATCTCAAATATGTAACAAGTCTACAAATTGAATTTCTAATATATTGGGAAGTAATGCTTGTCCCACAACTCAATATAGGTAATTCTAAGTCTCTTTGGCAAATGATGTTTGAGAGACAACCACAGGTTCAAATACACCATGCAAATGTTCCTGTTGAAAATATTCCTGTGTCACCAGCAGTCTTTTGAAAGTTTTTTTTTTTATTAATGATGCATATTCAAGGAGTTTGATGAATAGATTTTTAGCATGTAAGGAAAAATGAAAACTCTACATTTTGGTGTTTATGAAATAATTTCTGCCAGTTAAGTACAAATAAAAGCAAAATTTCTACCTGTATGGACAAGGAAAGTAAAACATTCAGTACAATTTTCAAGTTCTACTTAAAATGATTATTTCTTGTGTGCTTGCTGTTCAACAAATATGGAATGAAATAATAGTCTGAGAAAATAAATCCTTTAATCCTGAGATTGATCCATAAGTGTGGCTATCCTAATCAGAAGAAGCTCACTTAACTATTAAAGACTTTTTTGAATGAAATTTCCTACTCATTTAAACCAAATGAATGAATTTTTATTATCTACTGAAGGTAAATTGTATTGACTGTTTAGTGAAAATACATGTTAAATCTACATTCTACCATCAGCCCCCCAAAATCATATCTAAATTGTAGCAATTGAAATAGGAAATGAATTATAATATTTGTGGTGTACATACCAGGTTTTAAAGATTTTGTCCAAGTTTTAAGGCAGATTATAATTTATCTTCACATTTGTCAAATGACAAGACAAGATTTCTTTACTTGGTTATGATAATTTGTAGGGGAAGTGAGGATTCAGATTCTTTTACAAGGTGAAACATGATTTAGTTCAGAGCTCTAGTTTTTCATTCCGAAAATATGAATTCAAATCCAGTCTCTGACATTCACTACATCTTTTGTGATTTTATGCAAAACTCTTCACATCTCTGACTTCACTTTCTTTGCCTATAAAATGAAGGATTTAGATTATTTGATATGCAAGGTTTCTTCTACTGCATCACCAAGAGTACAGTGTATGAAGTCCCAAAGACCGGAGTTCAAATTTAGCCTCAGACACTTGCTAGTTGTGTGACCTTGGAGAAGTTACTTAACACTGTTTCCTTCAGTTAAAATGATCTGGAGAGGAAATGGCAAACCCTTCCACTATCTTTGCCATGAAAACTCCAAATAAAGTCACAAAGAGTCAGATGTTACTGAAATTACTGAACAATATCAAAAAGGTTTTTTGGTTTTTTTTTTTTGTTTGTTTGTTTGTTTGTTTTAGGACGAAATACCATATGATCCTCCAACAAGATACTCCTGTCTTCTCACTTTGCTGAAATTTCATGAAAGTGCTCATGCATGAAATGTTCTCTCTACTCTAGTTTCCTTCATTTCCCAGCTAGAATTTTCCCTCCTACTGGAAGATTTTTTAACCTGCTTAACTACAGTGACTTTCTTTTGTTGATTATTTCCAACTTTTATTTAAATAAAGCATTTGTATTTTGCTGTTTGGAAATGGTCTTTTCCATTAGGCTGTGATTGAGACATCCACGGTGAAAAATCACTGGACAGTCATGAGTAATTGAAATTTTAGAGAGCGTTTATTTCCTGGGCCCGGCGACTGCACCCCCAGATGAGCTAGAAAGATTCAGTCCCGAGCCTTGTAGGCCACAAGTTTTTAAGAGCACTGACCACTTCCCCCCATAATTTTGCAGTTAAACATTGATTTCTTTTTTTTATAAAGCTTTTTATTTACAAAACATATGAGTGATTTTTCTACATTGACCTTTGCAAAAATTTTTTTTCCCAAGCTTTTCCCCTCCTTCCCCCTAACCCCCCACCCCCAGATGACAGGTAATCCAATACATGCTAAGTAGGATAAATTATATGACAAATACAATACATGTATACATATCTAAACAGTTATCTTACTGCACAAGAAACATCAGATCTAGAAAGAGAAGAAGAAAAAACAACCAAAGAAGGAAAACAAAATGCATGGAAATATTCACAGAAAGCATTAAAATGCTGTGTTGTGGTTCACATTCAGTTCCCACAGGCCTCTCTCTGGATGTATATGACTATCTTCATCGCTGAAAAACTGGATTGAATCACACCATTGTTGAAGAGAACCATGTCCATCAAAATTGATCATCGTATAGTCTTGTTGCTGTGTATAATGTTCTCCTGGTTCTGCTTATTTCACTCAGCATCAGATCATGCAAGTCTCTCCAGGCCTCTCTGAAATCCTCCTGTTTGTCGTTTCTTACAGAACAATAATATTCCATAACATTCATATACCATAATTTATTCAGCCATTCTCCAATTGATGGGCATCCTTTCAATTTCCAGTTTCTTGCCACTACAAAAAGGGCTGCAACAAACATTTTTGCACATGTGGGTCCCTTTCCCTCCTTTAAAATCTCTTTGGGATATAGGCCCAGTAGAAACACTGCTGGGTCAAATGGTATGCACAGTTTGATAACTTTTTGAGCATAGTTCCAAATTGCTCTCCAGAATGGTTGGATCCGTTCACAGTTCCACCAACAATGTATCAGTGTCCCAGTTTTCCCACATCCCCTCCAACAGTTATCATTATCATTTCCTGTCATTTTAGCCAATCTGACAGGTGTGTAGTGGTATCTCAGAGTTGTCTTAATTTGCATTTTTCTGATCAATAGTGACTTGGAGCACCTTTTCATGTGAACAGAAATAGTTTCAATTTCTTCGTCTGAAAATTGTCTGTTCATATCTTTTGACCATTTATCCATTGGAGAATGGCTTGAATTCTTATATATTTGAGTCAATTCTCTATATATTTTAGAAATGAGGCCTTTATCAGAACCTTTGGATGTAAAAATATTTTTCCAGTTTACTGCTACCCTTCTAATCTTGTCTTGCATTCATTTTGTTTTAAACATTGATTTCTTACTAATATAATGAAGAAGTAACAGGATTTGAGGTATACATTGTAAAATACTGATACATCATCTGGGTCAATACACCTGGATCAGAACAAACTATCTTTGTTCAATAGACTACTTCTCTTATTAAGTTTGGACAAACATAATGTGGAGTAAACCCATTTCCCTCATTGTGTGAGGTAAACAATCCCTGTACCCTGATTGAGTAAATACTATCAGGAAATTCCTAAGCTCCTTGTGAGGTAAACATTCCTGGGACCCTTATTGAGCAAATACCATTAAGGAATTCCTAGGCTCCTTGACCTAAAGAGGGGAAGGGTTGGATCTGTCCATTTTAGTGATCTCCTTGGAAGCAGAGGCTTTTACCTTATTTTGTATCTCCAGTGGTTAGCATAGTACTTAAAGCATAGTAGATGCTTAATAAATGTTTATTATCTGACTAAATGAATTTCATGAAATATCTTTCTGCAGAGCAGGCATGGTCATTAATTTTTTTGTAGGATTAAAAATAAATGATCCAATATTCTTTAGTGAATGCTATTTCTGTTCTCATTTAAAGGAGTGCAGCTGAGTTCTTAAAGAAATACCATCAAATGAATTTTGCCCTAAGTTTTTAAGTGTTTGTTACCTAGGGTCTTGCTTTGGAAAAGAAATTAGTCTCTGCATAATTGTTCAAAAAAGCTTTCTAAATACTTAGGGACCTTGTGGGCACAAGTATTGTCAGCAAAGAAAGGACTGCTAGTATTTGTAACCTGGGGTGTAAAAGTTGTAAAATGTAAATGAGCTATTGATCAGAGGTGGGGGGTAAGAGGGAGTTAGCCAGAAGCTTAGGTAAGGCTACATTATATGTTAACTAAAATAAACTTTGATCTGGAGAAGAGGAATAGTCAAGTGGAAATAAAGTGATAATTGTTTCTGTGTTAATTAAGTTTTGGTTAACTTCACTTGGAACTAGTCTACAGGAGGGAACAGCCAAAGGACTTCTGCTTTTACTTTGACTAGCAGATGCTACTCAGCTTCTCAAGAGCCTAGAGTGTTTTCAGACGATCCAGGGGCGATAATAATATGATACCTCTAAAGGAAACTAGTTAGTTTGTATTTTAAAAGTTCATAAAATGTTGCTGTTCAAAAGCCTCCAAATCTCACAGTAACATAAAAAGAAACAGCTTGAGCTGGCTGCTTTGTGTACCAGTTTCTGGAGGAGAATAGTAAGGAATTAGCTTGAAATTGACTAAATGGGAAAAAACAAGTTAGAAATACTAATCTATCACAATCCACACCTTAAATTTATATTAGTTAAATAATTTTATTAATCTGTTTCTTTCAGAAAAAAACAGTTCACATTTGTATGTATATCTACATCTACAAATATACGTATCTATGTAAAATAAAGAACAGTCTAAACTGTTTCCAATATAAATTTGATTTATCTATTCTATAGTAAGCTTTCCTTCAAATTTTATCTATAAAACAAATGGCATAAACCCATAAATAACTCTGTGTGTGTCTCTGTCTATAAGTGTATATATGCATGTGTTTATATATAGTGTATATTTACACATATATGCATGTCCATATATATACATATATATATATATATACCCATGCATCTGTGCATATAAACATGTGTACATATACACATACATGCTTATATCTATATACATACAGACATACATATACACACATGTATCACATATCTATATATAATATTTTAAAGTTTGCAAAGTGACTTATATTTATCCTCTGATTTTATGCTTTACATGCCTGGGAGTTAGGCGATATCATCTCCACTTTACAGATGAGGAACTGAGGTAATTAATTATCAATTATAAAATAATTTATTACATGCCTACTTTGTGGTTGCCAGATACCATTCGCAGTATGAGAACACAATAAGTTAAGAGACAGTCATTCATTGTTCCTGAGGATCTTCCAATCTAAAGGGGGGAACAACATGCAAATGACGGCATACAAATAAGTTATGTATATAGAGATGAATTAGAAATAATAAACAAGGGGGCAGCTAGGTGGCGCAGTGGATAGAGCACCAGCCCTGAAGTCAGGAGTACCTGAGTTCAAATCTGGTCTCAGACACTTAACACAGCCTAGCTGTGTGACCCTAGGCAAATCACTTAAACTCCATTGCCTCAGTTAAAAAAAAAAAGCCAATAAAAAAATAAGGAAGACATTATAATGAATAGTGATTAGTAGACTTCCTGTAGAAGGTAGGATTTTATATGGAACTTGTAGAAATTCAAGGAAGTTAGGATGTGGAGATGAGGAAAATAAGCATGCTATGTGTGGGGGATTGCCAGTGAGATGCCTGTAGTCAGAAGACAAAATTACTCTTTTCAGGAAAATCAAGGAAATAACCAACATTCAATAAGCATACTATAGAGGCAGGGGAATGAGGTAGTTAGTTAAAGTGTACAAAGATTTGAAATAAATGATGGAAAGAATGGCTGGAGAAATGTTGATTATGAAAGGGTTTGAATAATAATAAGAAACAAATTATATTTAATTCTGCAAGTCAAAGGGAAACATTGTAGTTTATTGAGTAGTGCAATGAGATGGTCAGACTTGAAGTGTAGAAATATCACTTTGACAGCTGAGTAAGGATGGACTTGAGTGGGAAAAACTTGTGGCATGAAGACTAATCATCAGAGTATTGTGAGCAATCTACAAGTGGAGGTGGAGAGAGCCTGTACCAGGAAGGTGACAATGTTAAAGGAAAGAAGGGGGAAAATCTGAGATTCATTATGAAGAAATAAATTGATGAGACTTTGCAATAGACTGGATTTGGAAGGTATGAGGAAGTGCGAATTTGAGGATGACTCCTTGGGAGGCTGGAGAAATGATGATAGACTTGATAGTAACAGGGAAGTATGGAAGAAGATTTGAAGGAGGGAGACATAGTGAATTCTGTTTTGGATACTTTGAACATGAGATGGGTATGGGACATCCAGTTCAATATTTCTAATAGCCAGTTAGAAATGAGAGACTGAGTCTCAATAAAGAAACTAGTCAATGCTGGATAAGTACTAATTTATGTAGTAATCAGCATAGATGATACTTGCTGAACACCAGAAAGATGATTATCAGAAGATAATTGAATCCAATGGAACTAATGAATAGTCAAAGAATAAGAGGAAATAGTAGACAAAAAAAAAGACTTAGAACGGGAAGCCAAATTGAGCAAATGTTTTACCCCAAGTTATCTTTTAAGTGTCAGAGATAAGACTTTAATTCAAATAACCTAAATCCTAGTATAACACTTTATCCATTGCACCAACTAGCTGCCCCACAATCCTATTATTTTGCTTATTGAAATATGATTTAGGAGGCTGGAAATTGCCTTGTCTTGAAAATATTAGATCTTGTGAGGCATAATCAGGCTCCATGTGGATTCAGTGAGACAGTTTAAGCCATTTCCAGGGACTGAAATATCACTAACTATAAAAATATACAATTTTAAAATGATACTACATATAGTTGATAGTTATTTAATAAATTTTGGTAATTAAATTAAATTGGAATGAATTAATTTGGAAATAGATATTCCTTCATATTAACTATTTGGCATATGTATATAATTTTCCTACAATTAAAATGTTAATAGTAAGTGAAGGCTAAAATGAATAGAATTGCTGAGAATTTCAAACTGAATTTTAGGCCAAAGAAATTAATTTCCTAAGTTCTTGGAAGGAAACATAATATAGCAGAAAAACACAATGTAATTGAACTCAGAATGCTTAATTCAGCTCCTGCACTGTTATTTATCAGTTGTATGGCTTTAAGTAAGTCACAATAAGTCTCTGTGCCTCAATTTTCTACTTTAAAAAATAGGAGCTATAACACGTGAATTTGATGAGACTTTCAACTCTAAAATAATATCATAATATCAGAGGATTTTCTGTTGTGAGTGTAAGTGAAGATGGCATTGATTCTCAGAATCTCAGAGTTAAAAGAGACCTCAGAGGCCATGTAGCCTAACCTACACCAGATCAAAAATCCAATTTGTTACATCCTCAGTAAGTGATTATCCAGGCTCTGTTGAAGATGTATAGTGAAGAGAAAGCAACTATATTTTCTGAGACAGGCTATACAACTTTTAAATAACTCTTCTTTTTTTTTTCTTTTTCTAAAATGTATTTATTATTCCATTCATGGATCTGAAGAAACTCCTTTTACCCAATCAGATAAAGAACAGATTTACAATATGTAATCTTAATTTCTTAGAAGGCACAGAGAAGTGCTTTGTCCAGGATCCCTTGGTCAGAAAGTCCCCGACATGACTCAGACATAAATCATTTTAAAAATATCTAGTATGTACAGAGTCTAATGTAAATTAATGAATACTTGAGTTCAAATTTGACCTCAAAATCTTGGTTGTAGTGTGGCCCTGGACAAAGTGTTCCCCTATCTCAATTTCTTAATCTCCCAAATGGGAATAATAGCATCTACATTCTGATGTTCATATAAGCATAAAATGAGCTGTTACTTGTTGGTCACTTTGCAATTCTCAAAGTATACATAAATACTAATTATTGGCAGTGCAGTGAACAGAGCACTGGGTCTGGAATCCAACTGAAAATTCATCTTCATGAATTCACTTCAGGCCTCAGACTCTAGATGTATCATCCTGGACAAGTCATTCAACTCTATTTTCTCATTTGTAAAATGTACTGGAGAAGGAAATAGCAAACTATTCTAGTATCTTTGCCAAGAAGACACCAAATGAGGTCACAGAGTCAAGCATGACTGAAAGATTGAACAAATCATTTTTCCTGCTACTAGCTCTTTTTTTGTCATCCAGTATAACACGTTATTTTTCATTTATATTTAGAGTCTTTTTTTCCTCCTCCTCATGTATATAATTATCCTATACAGAAGCTGAACATTGTACACATTGATGATGTTGTAATACTCAGGGAGAAACTGAGGCACTATCACACATGGAAATTAGGAAATGCTTTATTGATGTTAATTGAGAGTTCAGAATCCATAGCTATGGATCAGGACTGGTGGGACTCTTGTCTCAAAGCACGCAGTCCACCCTGGAGACCACACAGCCACAGCGATGTTAGCCGACTGAATACAAAGTACGCAGTAGCCATGTTAGCTGACTGAATACAAAGTACACAGCAGCTCCATCAAGGAACTTCAAACATTATATAGGGTCCTATAGCTCAGGGAGACAAAGAACTCATGGGAACAGATGAGCACATCTGGTGTCCAAGGAAACCATAAATTCAGTTCTGACAGGTAGGAGTAAGGAGCCTTGCCAAAGCAGACTGCTTGTCTGGGTCACATAGATAAATAAAGGGGAGGTCGAGGCTGGCCATCTGGAGGTTTCATGATTACTTTGGAATGTGAGTCCAATTATTTCTGAAGGTCAGGAAGTGGGGATTGCTATTCTGGGACAGAGCAATTAAGGGATACTGAAACAGCAATTAAGGGAGACTGATACTGCAACTGAGGGAAACTGAGACAGTAACTGAGGGAGACTGAGAGTAACTGAGGGAAACTGAGACAGTAACTGAGGGAGACTGAGACAGTAACTGAGGGAAATTGAAACAGGCACAACAATGTCAATCTGGCAAGGTTCAGAAATTCAATTTAGTGTGTTGCTCACTTCTTTGACACAGAAGGGAAACCATTTATAAGTAAGTACCATAAAAAATCTTCAAGAATTGCAATAGTCTGAAGATTCACCACTATTTAAAAAAGTTAAAAATGAATCTTTCTGAATTTCTACAGATTGGTTATCTAAAAACATAACCCATCATTAGATTAACTTTTTGGGCCTTTCTTTCAAGCTTGGCAGAATATTTGAGAGCTTATCCTTTGCAAGTTTTGTCTTTGGCAATCCCTCAGCAAAGACATTTCAGAATAGGACATAAAAAGAACTAACAGAGGACATAAAATTTTATAAGTTCACTGACAGAGTCATAAGATGGGCCTGAATAAATTGTTATTTTTTTAATTGTAGAATTTGAACAACATAGTATTATATTTTTTCTTTAAATAATTTCTAAATGAATTGAAAAAATTGATTTTATTTTTATTTTTATTTCTTGGGAGTGTTAAGTATGTAATCAGATATCCTTATATATCATATTATTTGAGAAAATGAAAGATAATGTTTCAGAAACAGGTTAATTTTTGGAGCCTTCAGGCAACTGATGAATTATTTTGCATTTCATTTATACTATATGACTAAAGTATTCATTTACCTGGTCTTTGAATTTTCATTACCAAGATAAAAGCATTCTGAAAAAGGTGTCAGTATTTATTTACCATCAACTACATATTCCAGGCAGTGCACTAAATTCACAAGATACAAATAAATAAATAAATTTATCTGACCTCAATTAGTGAGCAATGAAGGTAACAATATGTAAATAACAAGTTATATTCAGGATAAATCAGAAATATGTGTTATAAGTGGTACCTTCACCTGTCTTCCAGACATATATCAGAATTACACAATTTTAGAGGGTAAAGGCCTCATGAAAACTATATGTCTTTGTGCTATTTCTCTTACAAAAAATATTTAATATCACTACTCCATGTGTTTTCATTGGTTATCCTTATGTTTGGAATTTGCTTCCTCATCCCATCCACCTCCATCAAGATTTATCTTTAATTCTACCTTCAAAATAGACCTTTCCGGGGGTGGAGCCAAGATGGCGAACTGCAGACAGCTTTCTCTGTGAACTCCTGGGAACTTCCCTCAGACCCAGACAAAGTGAGCCTTCAAACTGGTTTTGGAGTGAGGGCTCCGCCAAACATTTGGACTACAATGCACTTCTATCAAAACTCTACCTTGAAAGAACTCCAGAGAAGGTTAGCCTCAGGGGAAATCAGCAGCTGGTTGGGATCAGACTCCAGCCAGGGCGGAAGTCAGGGCTGAGAATGAGGGGCAGATTTTAGGCATCCAGGAAGCCCCTGGGAGATGCCTGGGCCACTTTTCTCAGCTTGCAGGCAGGGGCTTTGGCAGATCTGCCTTTGGTAAAGGGTGGATCGAGAGCAGCTGAAAACGTGGTCCTAGTGCGAATCTGACCCGGCCAGCCTCAGACCAGAAGTCAACTCCGCAAACTGCCCCAGGGCAAATACAAATTATTGCAGTTTTCTCTGCTTTTGACCAATATCCCAACTTTAAATCATGAGCAAGAAGCGGAAGAGAGCTCTCACCATAGAAAGCTTTTACTGAGAAAAATTGGAACAGTCCCAGATCCTGACATTATGAAAACAATCCCAGATGAAGCCACAAAGGCAGACTTAAGTTGGTCTCCCTTTCAGAAGGCTTACCTGGAAGATTGCATTAAGAATCTCAAAGAGAGATAGAAGAAGAATGGGGAAATAAATTGAGATCAGGGCAACAGAAATATCAAAAACTGGAAAATAGCACTAGTGAATTGGAAAAAGAAAACAGTTCACTGAAAAACAAAATTGGTGAACTGGAAAAAATCACCAATTCATTGGAAAATAAAAATGGTGAATTGAAAAACAAAATTGGTGAATTAGAAAAAGAAAACAATTCACTGAAAAACAAAATTGGTGAATTGGAAAAAGACAACAATTCACTGAAAAATAAAACTGGCAAAATGGAAAAAGAATGCATTGAATCAAGAAATTCAATTGGCCAGCTACAAAAGGAGCTAAAAAAGATAACTGAAGGGAATAATACTTTAAAATTAAAATTGAACAAATAGAAGTAAATGACTCAATAAGACTTCAAGAATCAGTCAAACAAAAACAAAAAAATTAAAAAATAGAAGAAAATATGAAATATCTCCTAGGAAATACAACTGACTTGGAAAACAGATCCAGGAGAGACAATTTAAGGATTATCGGACTCCCGGAAAGCCACGATGAAAAAAAGTACCTGGATGCTATCTTCCAGAACATCATGAAAGAGAATTGCCCTGATGTTTTAGAATCAGAAGGTAAAATTGGCATTGAAAGAATTCACCGATCACCTCCAGAAAGAGACCCCAAAATTAAAACCCCAAGGAATATCGTGGCCAAATTTCAGGACTATCGCACCAAGGAAAAGATATTGCAAGCAGCTAGAAAGAAACAGTTCAAATACCGAGGAACTGTCATTAGAATTACACAGGATCTGTCAGCTTCCACTTTAAAGGATCGAAGGGCCTGGAATCAGATATTCTGAAAGGCAAAAGAACTTGGACTACAGCCAAGAATAAGTTATCCAGCTAGAATGAGCATCATCTTCCAGGGAAGAAGATGGTCATTCAATGATACAGGAGAATTTCACCTATTTCTAATGAAAAGACCTGATATGAACAAAAAATTTGACCTTCAAATAGAGAACTCAAGAGAAGCATAAAAAGGTAAAAAGGAAAACTTTTGAGAACTATATTTCTACTATAGGTATCCTTTACAGAATGGCAGTATAATTTGATTTTTCTTTGATAATAATGGAAAAGAAATTAGAGGTGGAAGGGATACCATACCGAAAAAGAAAAAGGGGGGAGAGGGGAAAGGAGGCAAAATAAAGTAAAAATAAAGGGGGTAAAATAAGGCAAAATCTCATAAAGAGACATAGAAGATCTAATATAATTGAGGGAAAGAAGGGAGGGCGATGAGTATTGTGTAAACCTTACACTCATTAGATTGGACTCTAAGAGAGTATATCAGACACATTTGGCTTCAAAGAAAGGCCTGACCTTCCTTATGGGAAGGTAGGAGGGAGGGGAGAAAAGGAAAGGGATAAACTAATAGAAGGATTAGGAGAAAGGTATAAAGAGGAGGGAGGGACTCTAAAGGGAGGAGGATTATTGGTGGGAGGTGGTCATCAAGAGCAAAGTACTGGGGAGGAGGGAAGGGAGAGAGGGGAAAGGGAAGAGAAAATCATAACTCTGGGTAAATAAGATGGCAGGGAATACAGATATAGTTATTTGTGAATGTGAATGGGATGAACTCTCCCATAAAACGGAATCGGGTAGCAGACTGGATTAAAAGCCAGAATCCTACAATATGTTGTTTACAAGAAACACATCTAAAACATAGAGATACATACAGAGTGAAGGTAAAGGGCTGGAGCAGAATCTTCTATGCTTCAGGTGAACAAAGAAAGGCAGGGATAGTAATCCTTATCTCAGATCAAGTAAAAACAAAAATAGATCTAATTAAAAGAGATAAGGAAGGAAACTACATTTTACTAAAGGGTTCCATAGACAATGAAGCAGTATCAATACTTAACATATATGCACCAAGTGGTATAGCATCCAAATTCCTAGAGGAGAAGTTAAGAGAGATGCAAGGAGAAATAGACAGTATACTATACTAGTGGGAGATCTCAACCTTGCTCTGTCAGAATTAGATAAATCAAATTCCAAAATAAATAAGAAAGAAGTTAGGGAGGTTACCAAAAGGGTAGAAAAGTTAGGTATGATAGATCTCTGGAGGAAATTGAATGGTGATAGAAGAGAGTATACTTTTTTCTCAGGGGTTCATGGAACTTATACAAAAATAGATCATGTGTTAGGGCATAAAAACCTCAAAATCAAATGAAGAAAAGCAGAAATAGTAAATGCATCCTTTTCAGATCATGATGCAATAAAACTCACATGTA
>JAJPUD010007751.1:87998-101582 GCA_023553655.1 Myrmecobius fasciatus | reverse complement strand
ATGGATAACTTATTCTTGGCTGTAATCCAAGTTCTTTTGCCTTTCGGAATATCTGATTCCAGTCCCTTTGATCCTTTAATGTGGAAGCTGACAGATCTTGTGTAATTCTCATTACAGTTCCTCGGTATTTGAACTGTTTTTTCTAGCTGCTTGCAATATCCTTTCCTTGGTGCGATAGTCCTGAAATTTGGCCACAATATTCCTTGGAGTTTAATTTTGGGGTCTCTTTCAGGTGGTGATCGGTGAATTCTTTCAATGCCAATTTTGCTTTCTGATTCTAAAACATCAGGGCATTTCTCTTTCATTATTTCCTGGAAGATAGCATCAAGGTTCTTTTTTTCATTTTGGCTTTCAGGGAGTCCGATAATCCTTAGATTGTCTCTCCTGGATCTCTTTTCCAAGTCAGTTGTTTTTCCTACAAGATATTTTATATTTTCTTCTATTTTTTCATTTTTTTTTGTTTTTGTTTGACTGATTCTTGAAGTCTTATTGAGTCATTTACTTCTATTTGTTCAATTTTAATTTTTAAAGTATTATTTCCTTCAGTTATCTTTTTTAGCTCCTTTTGTAACTGGCCAATTGAATTTTTTGGTTCAATGCATTCTTTTTCCATTTTGCCAATTTTATTTTTCAGTGAATTGTTGTCTTTTTCTAATTCACCATTTTTATTTTCCAGTGAATTGATGATTTTTTCCAATTCACCATTTTTATTTTCCAGTGAATTGGTGATTTTTTCCAATTCACCAATTTTGTTTTTCAGTGAATTGTTTTCTTTTTCTAATTCATCAGTCCTGTTTTCCAGTTTTTGATATCTCTGTTGCACTGATCTCAATTTATTTCCCCATTCTTCTTCTAGTTCTCTTGAGATTCTTTATGCAATCCTCAAGGTAAGCCTTCTGAAAAGGAGACCAGCTTAAGTCCGCCTTTGTGGCTTCATCTGGGATTGTTTTCAGAATCTCATGATCTGGGGACTGCTCTACTTTTTCTCCGTAGAAGCTGTCTATGGTGAGAGCTCTCTTATGCTTCTTGCTCATGACTTTGAGCTGAGGTATCAGTCACCAGCAGGGAAATCTGCCACAGTTTCAATTCGCCCTGGGACAGTTTGCTGAGTTGATTTCCATTCTGAGGCTGGGTAGTTAGATCCGCACTAGGACCACGATTTCAGCTGCTCTCAATCCACCCTTTACCAAAGGCAGATCTGCCAAAGCACCTGCCCGCAAGCAGAGCAAAGTGGACCAGGTGTCTCTCTGGGACTTCCTGGGTGCCTAAAATCCGCCTCTGTCGTAGCCGACTTCCGCCCCAGGCATGCTGGTGTCTGATCATGGCCAGTTGCTGATTCCCCTGAGGCTAATCTTCTCTGGAGTTTTTTCAAAGTAGATTGTTGATAGAAGTGCATTGTAGTCCAAGTGTTTGGTGGAGCCCTCACTCCCGAACCAGTTCGGAGGCTCATTTTGTCTGGGTCTGAGGGAAGGTCTCAGGAGCTCACAGAGAACGCTGTCTGCAGTTTGTCATCCTGGCTCTGCTCCCCCTTAATCACTTTATTGAAACAAGGAAATGAAATTAGTTTGGCATAGTTATTCTTTAAGAACCTATACTGGCCTTTTGTGATTACTCTTTAGTTTTCCAGAGGTTTACTGCCTTTCTTTAATAATATATTGTAAAGATTTTTCTTCCACAAAAATGATGTGTGGAAATATGTACACATATATTTGATTTGTCAAGTATTTTAACATAATTAACATGCAGTGGATATCCTGCCATCTAGGAGAGGGGTAAGGAGTAGGGGGGAAAAATTTGTAACAGAAAGCTTTGTAAGGGTTAATGTTGAAGAATTACCCACTCATATGTTTTGCAAATAAAAAGTTTTAACAAAAAATTAAAAAATAAAAATAATAATATATCATAAAATTCTTTTGCCAGGAAAAGAAGTGTGGCTCATTTTTCTATTATATAGTTTATAAACTCTTTGGCTTTCCTTCTTTTTAAAGAAGAATATTTTATTTTCCTCCAATTACATGTAAAACCAGTTTTTAACATTCATTTTTAAAAATTTCAAGATGCAAATTCTCTCCCCCCTTTCCTCTTTCCCTTGAGAAGACAAGCAATTTCATTTATATTGTACAATGTGTGGTAAGATAAAACATATTTCCATATTAGTCACCTTGTGAAAGAAAACACAAACCAAAAAAACCCTACAATGACAACACATTCAGAAGCTTAAAGTTTAAAAAGATATGCTTTAATGTGTATGCTGATTCCATCACTTCTTTTCTAGAGATGGATGGCATTTTTCATCAAAAGTCCTTTGGAATTGTATTATTTCATTGTATTACTGAAAATAGCTAAGTCATTCACAGCTGATGACAATATTGCTGTAGTTGTATACAGTGTTCTCCTGATTCTCATTTCACTTTGCCTAAGTTTTTATTTATTTATTTATTAAAGCTTTTATTTGCAAAACATATGTAAGGGTAATATTTCAACACCGACCCTTACAAAGCTTTCTGTTACAAATTTTTCCATCCTAGTCCCCTCCCCTCCCTTAGATGGCAGGAAGTCCACTACATGTTAATTATGTTAAAATACTTGACAAGTCGAATATATGTATACATATTTCCACACTTATCTTGCTGTGCAAGAAAAATCGTATCTACAAGAAAATAAATCTGAGAAAGGAAACCCAATGCAAGCAAACATCAATAGAGAGCATGAAAATATTATGTTGTGGTCCACATTTCATATCCCTCTTTCTGGGTGTATATGGCTTTCTTCAAAAAACAATTGGAACTGGTTTGAAACATTTCATTGTTGAAGAGAGCCATGTCCATCAGAATTGATCATCATATAGTCTTGTTGCTGTGTATAATGATCTCCTGGTTCTGCTCATTTCACTCAGCATCAGTTCATGCAAATCTCTCCAGATCTCTCTGAAAGTATCCTGCTGGTCGTTTCTTATAGAACAATAATATTCCATGACATATATATACCATAATTTATTCAGCCATTCTCCAAATGATAGGCATCCATTCAGTTTCCAGTTTCTAGCCACTACAAAAAGGGGTGTTACAAACATTCTTGCACATGTGGGTCACTTTCCTTCCTTTAAGATCTCTTTGGGATATAAGCCCAGTAGAAAGGCTGCTGGGTCAAAGGGTACGCACAGTTTGATAACTTTTTGAGCATAGTTCCAAATTGCTCTCCAGAATGGTTGGATCCATTCATAGTTCCACCAACACAATGTATCAGTGTCCCAGTTTTCCCACATCCCCTCCAACATTCATCATTATCTTTTCCTGTCATTTTAGCCAATCTGACCAGTGTATAGTGGTATCTCAAGAGTTGTCTTAATTTGCATTTCTCTGATCAATAGTGATTTGGAGCACCTTTTCATATGACTAGAAATGGTTTTAATTTCATCATCTGAAAATTGTCTGTTCATATCCTTTGAGCATTTATTGATTGGAGAGTGGCTTGAATTTTCTTATAAATATGAGACCATTCTCTATATATTTTAGAAATGAGGCTTTTATCAGAACCCTTAAATGTAAAGATGATTTCCCAATTTTTTGCTTCCCTCCTAATCTTGTCTGCTTTAGTTTTGTTTGTATAAAACCTTTTTAACTTAATATAGTCAAAATTTTCTATCTGGTGTTCAATTAAGAGTTCCAGTTCTTCTTTTGGACATAAATTTATTCCATCTCCACAGGTCTGAGAGGTAAACTATCCTATGTTCCTCTAATTTGCTTATAATATCACTCTTTATATCTAAATCATGAACCCATTTAGATCTTATCTTGGTATGTGGTATTAGGTGTGGGTGAAGCCCTAATTTCTTCCACACTAGTTTCCAATTTTCCCAGCAGTTTTCGTCTAATGGTGAATACTTATCCCAGAAGCTGGGGTCTTTGGCTTTATCAAACACTAAATTGCTATAGTCATTGCCTAGTTTGTAAATCTTTCCAGATTTTTCAGAAAGAATCCAGCTCATCATTTCTTATGGCACATTAATATTACATTACCCTCATATACTACAACTTATTCATCCATTTCTCAGTTGATGAGTATCTCTTAAGTTTCTAGTTCTTTTTGCCTTCACAAAATGAACTGCTGCAAATATTTTTTGTATATATACTTTGCAATATTTCATGTAAGTCCAGGTTTTTCTGAAAGCACTCAGTTCACCATTTTTATATCATCATAATATTCCATTATAGTCATATACTACAATTCCCAATTGATGAGCATCCTTTTGACTTCCAGTTCTTTGCCACCACAAAATGAGCAGCTATAAATATTTTTGTAGATAGATACTTTTCCTTTTTAAAAAAAATCTTTTTGGAATATGACATAGCAGTGTGGTGGTTCTGGGTCAAAGAATGTATCTTGTTTTATAGCCCTTTGGACATACTTACCAATTACACTCCAGAATGTCTTAAGTCAGTTCACAGTTCCACCAGCAGTGCATTAGTGTGTCAATTTTCCAAACTCCCTTTCAGCATTTGTCATTTCTTTTTCTGTTATATTAGTCAATCTGATAGGTATGGAGTGGTACCTTAGAGTTGTTTTAATTTGGATTTCTCTAAGCAGTGGTTATTTATAGCATTTTCACATGACTATAAATAAGTTTGATTTTTTCATCTGAAAAATATACATTTGTAGTCTTTATCAATTGGGGAAATTTTATAAATTTGATTCATTTCTCTATATATTTGAGAAATGAGGCTTTTATCAGAGAAACAAATGTTTTTCAATTAGTATTATTATATATTTCCCTCCATCTTATTTCTGCTTGTTTATTGTCTTCTCTGACCTTTTATTTACCCTATACACCCTCAAAAATGTTTTACTTCTAACTAATCCCTCCCAGTCTTCCTTCCCTTCTATCAGCCTCCCTTCTGTCCTATCACCTTGTAGGGTAAGATAGATTTTTGTTCTCAGCTAAACATGTATATTATTCCCTCTTTTAAACTATTCAGTTCCAGTAAGAGAAAGGTTAAAATATTCTCCCCCCATTAAATGTCCATTTTTTTCTCCTGAAACATTATGCTTAATTTTGCTATGTAGGTGATTCTTGTTTTTTAATTTAGTTCCTTTGCTTTTTGGAATATCATATTCTAAGCCCTCTGGTCCTTTAATGTAGAAGTTGCTGAATCCTGGCTTATCCTGACTGAGACTTCACAGTATTTGGCTTCATTGTGGTATCCTCTTTGAACCGGGAGCTCTGGAATCTGGCTATAAAGTTCCTGGGAGTTTTCATTTTGGGATTTCTTTGAGGAAGTGATTGGTGGATTCCATTTCAATTTTCCTCTGTACTTCAAGAATATCAGGATAGTTTTTCCTTGATAATTTCTTCAAAGATATCTAATTTCTTTTTTTGATCATAACTTTCATATAGTTGAATAATTCTTAAATTGTCTCTCTTGGATCTGTTTCACAGATCACTTGTTTTTCCAGTGAGATATTTCATATTTTATTTTATTTTTTTCCATTCTTTTGCTTAATTTTTATTCTGTTTTTGTGGTTCATGGGATCATTGGCCTGCAATTATGCAAAACTTATTTTTAAGCAATTCTTTTCTTCAGAGAATTTTTGTATGTCTTTTCCAATGTGGGCAATTCTGCTTTTTAAGTTCTTGTTAGTGGATTTTGTGGGGTTTTTATTTTTTTGGCCTATTCTGTTTTTTAATTTGATATTTTTTCTTTTTATTTTTGTTGAGGGAATTGGGGTTAAGTGACTTGCCCAGGTTGCACAGCTAGGAAGTGTTAATTGTCTGAGACCAGATTTGAACTCAGATCTTACTGACTTTAGGGCTGGTGCTCTATTCACTGTGCCACCTAGCTGCCCCCTTAATTTGATATTTTTTCAGTAGTTTTTTTGGCCTCTTTTACCAAGCTGTTGACTCTTTTCCCTTTGATTTTCATCTATCACTGTCATTTCTTTTTTCAATTTTTCTTCTGCCTTTCTTGTTTGATTTTAAAAATCAATTTAAATATCAACAAAAAGGCTGAAAATGTTGACAAACAGCAGCAAAAAAAACCCCAAAAACCAAAACTGACCACACAAAGTTATTTTGAAGACAAAAGTTTAAAACAAACTCAGGAGATGACTACAAATTCAGAACTGTGACATTAAAAGCTCCTCTCCCTCCCAAAAAATATAAGGAAAAATATGAATTGTTCTCAGGCTCAAAAAGAACTCCTAGAAAAGTCCAAAAAAGATTTTAAAAATTAACATGATTGTCCATATACAGTCTGTATTGGATTGCTTTCTTGGAAAGGAAAGGGATAAAGGATGGAGGAGGAAATTGAAATTCAGAATCTTACAAGAATGAATGTTGAAAAACATAATTGGTAACAAAAAACCCCATACTATTAAATGTACAACTTTCCTCCCCCAGAAAATAATAAGCAATTGTATCTGTCTCAATGTGTGGAAGAATGTAAGGGGAAATACAGTGGGTTTTCCTTTACTGGGGATTTGGAAGTTGAAAAAGGTTGGGTGAGAACTTGTTAAGTGAAGTTGAAGAATGGATGTGTTTTTAGGTAGGCCTTAGAATAATGTGCATTAAGGTTTTCCAACACCAATATTTTGATTATTTTTTTCCATGTTGCAGGCATCCACCTACCAGATGAACTATAATTCAAACTTCATCTTCATATAACTGTGTATTGTAATTCATTGAACCCAGAATCAGGAAACCTAGCTAATATTTGTCTTTATTCTCAACTATATCTTTGATATTTTTCAAACTTTTATTTCCTAATTTTTTTTAAAAAAGGGTTTTTACTAGTTGCTCTCTGAGGTTCATATAATCTGAAAAATGCAGTGATACTGTTTTAAGCTGAGTTGTAATGTGAGGTACAGGATAGATGTGACACTGTAGGAAGAGTAAGTTGCCCCAACTGTAACTGAACACCAGTTACATCTTGGCCACTAATTTATTACATGACCTTTAATAGGTTTTTGGTTTTCTTACCTATAAAATAAGTTAGACTTGATCATATGCAACCCTTTTCATCTTCAGCATTCTATAATTATGCTAAATGGTAAAATAGTGAGTAGCTATTTACACAGTGGTCCTTAGATGGCAGTAAAGTACTGATCTTGAGCTTTTTGCTTTTTTTATTCACAGGAAAGAGATGCTTATCTCCCTCTCGCTGAAAATGCCAGCAAGATGTTTTTTATTATTTCAGACTTGTCTAAAATTAATAATATGTATCGTTTTAGTTTGGCCTCATTCCTTCGACTTTTCCAACGAGCTCTGCAGAACAAACAGGTATGTGTCTTACCCTGAATCCAAGGGTACAGTGATGAAATCACTTTATTTGTCATCTTTACCAATATTAAATTGCTCTGAAAACTTTCATAGAAAAATGTAAAATCAATACATATGTTGCCATATTAGAATGCATCACAAATCAAAACAATGAATAAAATTATTTTTCCATACAGTATATCATGCTATCAGATAGTGCAGATTCAACTAAATATAGCTCATGCTAAAATAACACCATATGGTATTAATATTTTAAAAATGTTATATGTTTCCAGGTATTGTGAACAATTATAATGATTTTCTAGTCAAGCAAGTCCCTTATCATTTTGTTTGTTTGAAGAAAGAATACTTAAGGTTTTCTTCAAAGAGTTATTTTTAAATGTTTTTTAAAGGAAGCAGTGACAGTGTAATTATCATTAATTGTTCTCCCACTAATGTTTTTTCTGAAGTTGTTTCTAAAATAGAATTCGAAATAAATCCATAAGAAACCAAGTGTACTACATTTTCTAGTAGAGAAGTCTAGGCTGCCACAAATGATATTTCCAGACTTTAAGCTGTGTGACTCTGATACCCTTCAGATTAAATTGACATGTTTGATTGACATGATTACTGGCCTATATAATGCCTCATGGTCATTTCTGCAGCAGTTGCTTTCAGTTATGTGACATTTCCATGTCTAGTGTTTCTTTTCTCTTGAAGACGTAAAGCCATTTGAATTCATTGCTTTGTTTTTACACTAAATTAAAGTTTACATAATGAAATGAAATAAATAATATAATTTTCTGCTTTTAAAAAAACTGAAATTTTTTTTATAAGTATAGAGTTAGAATTTTAAGATTTTCAGAAGTGATTTTAAAAAACTCTTGATAGTAAAGTGGGCATTTCTCATACTGTTTTCTACTCTATTTCCTTTGCTAAGAATCTTGTGTCCTGTAGGAAAACAGGCAAAAGTGAAATATGATTCATTTTTTCCTTTTTCCCTATAGTATAATTCCTTAACGTTTTATTTAAATTTGTAGATAATTTAAAAATATATTAGAAAGTAAATCATGATGATTTAGTTCATAAGAAGACCTAAATTTGAATCCTATATCAATCCCTCAAATTGTTTAATCCTTGGCAAGTCACTTACACCTATCAGCTTCAGCTACCTCATCTACAAAATAGGGATAATAATAATGTCACTTAACTATCAGGGATGTCCTAAGGATCAAATAACATGATATATCTAGCTTTTTGCAAGCCTTATAGTGCTATATAATTTTTTTATTAAAATTGAACATTATGCCCTGTTACTATAATCCTATTTTGTTGATGTTGACTGCTTAGTAAAGAAATGTGAGTAAGAAAATAAATTTCAAATTTGTAACAAAATTAAGTAAAAACTCTTGCATGTTCATTAGATAAATTCTTAGATACCTTTAAGTATACTATTTTCTTGTGCTTTTGATGTAGTTTATTACTAAAATTACCAAGAATATAAAAAAAATCTACATTTTTTTTTCAAAATCCACACTGAGTCATGTAGATATTGGACTCTTTCCTATTATTATAGAAAATGTTATAATAAACAATTTTAATTGCAAGTATAATTGTGTTCAAAATTATGAAGAGTTGACATCTGAGTTATAGTTAAATAGCTCAGAATTTTGATATTATTACCGTGATCATGCATAACTATCCTCATTGTGGATCCAATTCTAATTTCTTCAAAGTCTAGAGATTATATTGTTACAGTCCGTTTAAATTACATTAAAATAATATCAAGTTTATGTTTTTCTCATGTTAGTTTTTGAAAGTGAGATCTTATAGTACTGCTACTAAAAAATTCTAAGCTTAAAGCATTTATTTACCCATTTTTGCCTCTCTTTTACCAGTATTCAAATACTATTAAGGTATTTTGTATTTTGTAATTATTTTGTATTATTATTTTGTATTATTTGTAAATGAGAATGCATATTTACCTCCAAACTATAATAGAGATCTTGTCTGAAACATCAATTTTTCATCTTTTTTGCATTATAGGTAATAGAAAAGATATGATAGGATGAAGGGTAGTCATGTTGTGCTAAGCAGCATACTTCTTGCTCCTTTTCCTGATGAAAGTCTTTGATCTGCATAAACTATTTAGGTATTCTAAAAGTTTTATGAAAGCACAGAACTTGCAAAATACTAGGCTTATCCTATAGTTTATGACATTTAATAGGATATTTGTAAAATTTATAGAATGTATTCATTTTAATATGTTAGATGAGGCTAGAGATTTTAATCTAAAGTAATCAAAACATCACATCTAAAGCATGAATAGTATTGCAACTATCTTTGAACAAGGTTTCCATTCTTGGATTTTTACTTTGAGGGCTACTGAAGACACTAACATTTTTACAATGTGTCTGATTAACGTGACTTTCAGACTTCAAACTATGAAGATTTATTTTTTTAGCACCAGTTGGAATGGAAATACTTTGATATGAACTGTATTGTTATTATCAAACTTTCAAGCACTTATATATTCTTCCTTATTTAAATGAAAGCTCTTTCTGACAAATTTGAAGTTATTGAAAAAGATCATGATATAATAATGATATTAAGAATGCTACAATTATATAGCACTTTACTATTATAACAAAATTAAATTATTATTCTCAAGGATAAAAACAACTATTTGTAGGAAATTATATGCATTACTGCCCAGGTTTACTTTACAGAAAATTTAAACAGATGCAGTTTTCTCAGTTTGAATAAAGTTCCTTCTACCAGAGTTACTTCTTTTGACAGACCAGAGTGGGAGGTAACAAATTCTTTTGATGGCTAGAGGCAGAGGAAGCAAATTCTAGAAAGTTTTCTATTGGGTATGCCATTCATTATGATGCTTTCAGCTTTTCCATTTGCTATACACAGGAATCTGAAACTACTGAACAAAGAATCCAGTCTCTTATCAGCTCATTAAAACATATGGTATATGAATATGTGTGCCGTTGTCTGTTTAAGGTAAGAGTGGTGGCAATCACAATTTGTAATTATCTCACAAATGGAACTATTTTGTTTAAAAATATTATATATTATTGTTTTTATTTAGCAGAAATTAACTAGTTTTTTGGAATTTCAACTGAAAATAAATAAGGACATATTTGGTATCTCTCCAAGCAAAGCTTCACTCTGGTGATAAGCATGGGTATTCTATAAAGTTATCTGACAGTATTTACTATTCCTCCGTTTTTGGAGGGAAAATTAATTAAATACATATATATTAAATACCTACTCTGTGCAGGACATTGTTCAGCTCACAGGGCTTTGACAGATAGTTGTATGCTTGTAAATCACTGCTTTTTCACTTATGTTAGTCTTAGAAAAGTTATTCCAAATTTTTATTTGAAATTTTGATAATGCCCTCATGTCTCCAGAATAGCATATAATGGATATTTTTGCCATGAATAATTGTATTATCATGTTTATGAATTTTATTAAGATTGATTTCAATTTTGAACAGATGACTGTCCTTGGAAGCCAGTAAGATAGGGGTTCAAATTATCCCTCTGACATATAGTAACTGGGTAACCATGGTAAAGTCACTTAACCCCTCAGTTTGATATGATAAATCATAGACTATTTGCTGACCTGTGCTCTTGGAAGAAATTCCTGAGTCCAGACCCAAAAAATGTAGTTTATTGTGAAACAATTGAAAATATTGTGTGCTTCTGTCACAAAAAGCCTGACCAAGTATATGAAAACTTCCTAGAAGGGCCTTCAACTCCAGATAATTGTAGAAAATACTGAGAGAAAAACACAAAATTAAGGCTCCCATGAGAAGAAATTTGCATTCTAGTTCATTTTTCTACTTTATATATAACATTTAGAAAAACTGGTCTTTTAGAGATGGTGGGAAAGAGTAAATTCTCAAATGAGAATTCAATATTATTCATACTCAAATAAGATTAATAATTCATTTCATAATTAATATTGAATTTTAATTTTTCTCACACAGCTTAGAAATTATTTTTATTTTACTGTTTTTGAGACATTTTTTCTAGTCAGTGACCCTTAAAGAAGAAATATTTATCTTTAAAAAAGAATTGTCAGTAAAGAGAAACAAACTTCATAAAACAGATTTGAACCTTTGATACTTTCTCATTTAATTTTTACAATCGGCAAAAATGGTATATCTCCTTGCGAAAGGAGAGGCTAATAGGGGAATAGAATAGAATAGAAGTTTTTTTGAAAAAGAAACTACTCTAAAATAATTTTTCATGTTACTATAGTGGTCCATCATACACCATGAAATGCAGTTAAAATGGCAATATAAATAATAAATTCTGCAGCTCCCTGAGGATTTTGTGATAGAGCAGTGTCAACAATGAGTGACCTGACAAAAGCACTGAAAGAATTAATTATTAACTTTAAGCAAGATGATAAAATTCTTCTTTTAAGTGCCTTGAAAAGTTTAAAAGAGGATATTAACAATACTGTGAATAGTGAGGCAAAGAACAGATAAAGGTGAAAAATTTCATATCCATTCATTCAGCTCACTTGCTGTACTATATTAGTATACTATACTAGTATTCTATACCACACTAGTATTATATAGATCTTTCACAGAACAGTATCTTCATTACAGATAAAGTATATCCCCTTATGGGGGAAAATAATAGAATAATTGCATTCAAATTGTTATGAAAGATTCATTTCATCTATTTTCCTCAACTACCACTTCATAGTCTTGATTAAAGGAGATTAATGCAAACATCTTTATTACTGATTTAAATGATTCATAGCCCTTACAATTATGAGTTTTTTTGCTGATATCTAACCTAAATATTTGTATCTTAGTTTAAGCTCACATGTTTTCTTATCAGTCTTTTAATGTGAGAATTTAAATCCTTTACAATGTAATATCATAATTTGTAATTAGGAAGAAGTATAATATGTACTCACTGTCCAGCCATTTTTGCCCAGTATCATTTCAGAAGGATAAATATCCAATATTTGGATAGCTAGAGAGGGTTATGTTAAAGTAGATTTTTTGTTTTAGAAGGTAATGACTCTCTCATTGATCAATTTATCATTTGCTTTTAAATTTCTGAAATAGTTTGGTTATTTTTTGTTTTTGTCTAACTTGAATAAAGTTTTTCTTTTATTTAAAATTAAGGATCATTAAAGAAATGTTGCAACTTAGGACACCCAAGTCTTGTGTATAATTGCAAAATTCACATTTCAGTATTATCAACATTAAAGCATGTATACATTCATGCATTTGGTAATTGATAGTTCTCTCAGTAGAAAATCAGAAAGCACATTAATCACCAAATAACAAGCTGTATTGCTCAAGATTCGGCACACCGACCTCAGCTACAATGAAACCAATCCCATATTTTAGTGAAAGCTTTCTGGGCTTTCAGCAATCAGTATAATATTAAACTGCATGCCAGGATTTGTTTCATGCTGCAGCATTTTGCTGTAGTGTCATTGAAGGCAATATGACAACAATAGACCATCAGAGAAACTGGGATTTTTGCATATTAGTATGCATGGCACATTGAATAGCAAGTGAGATGACCTGGCACAGAAAAAATGATTGACTTGTTTTGTAACAGGAAATTTGGGCTTTTTAATAAAGTAAACAACATAGAGCAAGCTAACAGTTTTTATAAGAAAGCATTAGCTTATGTCATTTCCTTTCATTCAAATAACAACCTAAATATTTTAGACAGTTATCAGATAGTAGGAAGATTTAGTTTTACCCAAAACAAAAACAAAACTATATTGTTATCTTTTGCATAACACTTCTCTAGTTTAATGTTCAGACAAATTAATAGTAAGTGATGTAGCAATCTTAATTTCCAACAGTGGCAATGAGAGAGTCTGGTACAGGAATTAGTTTCTTGGAAATAGTTTTAATAGGAAATACCTTCTAGAATAAGTTTAAAATGACATTTTGTTCCCCACAGAATCTGAAGGTAGAATAACTACCTTACAGTACCTAAAAATAGAATAGGAAGAATATCTGGTAATCATGAAAAATCTCTTGTGTTATAATTACCAAAAGCAAGTTAGTCTCTGCCCTTAAGGAGCTTATATTATAATAGGGGAATGCAATATATGTAGGAAAGTAGTTTCTTTCTTTTTTTTTTTTATTAAAGCTTTTTATTTGTATAACATATGTATGGGTAGTTCCCCAGCATTGATCTTTACAAAGCTTTCCATTACAAATTTTACCCCCAGTCCCCTCCCCTCCCCTCCCCTAGATGACAGGAAGTCCACTACATGTTAATAATGTTGAAATGCTTGAGAAGTTATGCAAGAAAAATCCT
>JAJPUD010007751.1:66129-77406 GCA_023553655.1 Myrmecobius fasciatus | reverse complement strand
AAATGTAAAGATGATTTCCCAATTTGATGCTTCCCTCCTAATCTTGTAGGCATTTGTTTTGTTTGTACAGAAACTTTTTAACTTAATATAGTCAAAATTATCCATCTGGTGTTCAATTAGGAGTTCCAGGTCTTCTTTGGACATAAATTTGTTCCATCTCCACAGGTCTGAGAGATAAACTATATTACGTTCCTCTAACTTGCTTACAAAGTCCCTCTTTATATCTAGATCATGAACCCATTTAGATCTTATCTTGGTATGTGGTATTAGGTATGGGTCAAGCCCTAATTTCTTCCACACTAGTTTCCAATTTTCCCAGCAGTTTTTGCCAAATAGAGAGTATTTATCCCAAAAGCTGGGGTCTTTGGGTTTATCGAACACTAGATTGTTAAGGTTAATGCCTAGGTTGTCCTGATAACCTATCTTGTGCCACTGATCGACTGCTCTATTTCTTAGCCAGTACCAAACAGTTTTGATGACCGCTGCTTTATAATATAGGTTTAGATCTGGTACAGCAAGGCCACCTTCATCTGCCTTTTTTTCCCATTAATCCCCTTGAAATCCTTGACCTTTTGTTCTTCCAAATGAACTTTGCTACTATTTTTTCTAGATCTGTAAAATAATTTCTTGGGAGTTTGATTGGTATGGCACTAAATAAGTAGATTAGTTTGGGTAGTATTGTCATTTTTATTATGTTCGCTCTGCCTACCCATGAGCACTTAATATTTTTCCAATTGATTAGGTCTGATTTTATTTGTGTGGAAAGTGTTTTGTAGCTTAGTTCGTATAGTTTCTGACTTTTTTTTGGCAGATAGATTCCCAAATATTTTATCCTATCATCTGCTATTTGGAATGGAATTTCTTTTTGCATCTCTTGCTGCTGAACTTTGTTGGTAATATATAAAAATGCTGATGATTTATGTGGATTAATTTTGAATCCTGCCACTTTGCTAAAGTTGTGAATTGTTTCTAGTAGTTTTTTAGTTGAGTCTCTAGGGTTCTCTAAGTATACCATCATGTCATGTGCAAATAGTGATAATTTGGTTTCTTCATTACCTACTCTGATTCCTTTTATCTTTTTTTTCTTCTCTTATTGCTAAAGCTAACATTTCTAATACAATATTAAATAGTAATGGTGACAGTGGGCAGCCTTGTTTCACTCCTGATCTTATTGGGAATGGTTTTAGTTTGTCTCCATTACATATGATGTTTGCTGATGGTTTTAAATAGATGCTACTGATCATTTTAAAGAAAAGCCCATTTATTCCTATACTCTCTAGTGGTTTTAATAGGAAAGGGTATTGGATTTTATCAAAGGCTTTTTCTGCATCTATTGAGATAATCATATGGTTTTTGTTAATTTGGTTATTAATATAATTAATTATGCTGATAGTTTTCCTAATATTGAACCAGCCCTGCATCCCTGGTATAAATCCTACTTGGTCATAGTGTACTATCCTGGGGATGACTTTCTGTAATCTCATTGCTAATATCTTATTTAAAATTTTTGCATCAATATTCATTAGGGAAATTGGTCTATAGTTTTCTTTCTCTGTTTTCACCCTACCTGGTTTAGCTATCAGCACCATATCGGTCTCATAGAAGGATTCTGGCAGTATACCTTCTGTCCCTATTTTCTCAAATAGTTAGTGCAGTATTGGAATTAATTGTTCTTTGAATGTTTGGTAGAATTCACATGCAAATCCATCTGGCTCTGGAGATTTTTTCTTAGGGAGTTGGTTAATAGCTTGTTCTATTTCTTTTTCTGATATGGGGCTATTTAAATAATTTATATCATCTTCTGTTAACCCGGGCAATCTATATTTTTGTAGATATTCCTCCATTTCATTTAGATTAGGTTGACATAAAGTTGGGCAAAGTAACTCCTAATTATTGCTCTAATTTCCTCTTCATTGGAGGAAAGTTCTCCCTTATCATTCTTGAGACTAACAATTTGATTTTCCTCTTTCCTTTTTCTTACCAAATTAACTAAAGGCTTATCTATTTTGTTAGTTTTTTCATAGAACCAACTCTTAGTTTTATTTGTTAACTCAATAGTTTTCTTATTTTCAATTTTATTAATTTCTCCTTTTACTTTTAGAATTTCCAATTTGGTATTTAATTGAGGGTGTTTAATTTGTTCTTTTTCTAGTTTTTTTTAATAATAAGCCCAATTCGTTGATCTTTTCTTTCTCTATTTTATGCAAGTAAGCATCTAGAGATATAAAATTGCCCCTTATAACTGCTTTGGCCGTATCCCACAAATTTTGGTATGTTGTCCCCTTATTGTCATTCTCCTGGATGAAATTGTTGATTGTGTCTATGATTTGCTCTTTCACCCATTCATTCTTCAGGATTAGATTATTTAATTTCCAATTAACTTTTGGTTTATTTTCTCCTGGCCTTATATTGCATGTGATTTTTATTGCATCATGATCTGAAAAAGATGCATTCACTATTTTTGCCTTTCTGCATTTGATTTTGAGGTTTTTATGCCCTAACATATGGTCAATTTTTGTATAGGTTCCATGGACTGCTGAGAAAAAAGTAAACTCCCTACTGTCTCCATTCAACTTTCTCCATAGATCTATCATACCTAACTTTTCCAACAATTGGTTTATCTCCCTAGTTTCTTTCTTGTTTATTTTGTAGTTTGATTTATCTAATTCTGAGAGAGCAAGGTTGAGATCCCCCACTAGCATTGTTTGGCTGTCTATTTCTTCTTGCATCTCTCTCAATTTCTCTCCTAGGAATTTGTGTGCTATTGCACTTGGTGCATATATATTTAGTATAGATATTGCTACATTATCTATGGTACCCTTTAATAAAATATAGTTTCCTTCCTTATTTCTTTTGATTAGATCTATTTTGGCTTTTACTTGATCTGAGATAAGGATTGCTACCCCTGCTTTTTTTTTGTTCACCTGAAGCATAATATTTTCTGCTCCAGCCGTTTACCTTCATCCTATATGTGTTACTATGTTTTAGATGTGTTTCTTGTAGACAACATATTGTGGGATTCTGGTTTTTAATCCAGTCTGCTACCTGCTCCCGCTTTATGGGAGAGTTCATCCCATTCACATTCACAGTTAGAATAACTAATTCTTTATTTCCTGCCATCTTATTTATCCAAGTTATGTTTTCCCCTTTCCTTTCCCCTTTCTCCCTTCCCCCCTCCTCAGTACTTTGCTTTTGATGACCCCCTCCCCCAAACAATACTCCACCCTTTAGATCCCCTACCCCTCTTTTTACTGCTTTCCCCTGATTCTTCTATTTTCCCTTCTATTAGTTTGTCCCTTACTTTTCCTCCTTTCCCTCCCACTTCCCTCTAGCAACAGACAAGTTTCTATGTGAAATCAAATGTCTGATATACACTTTTAGAGCCCAACCTGATGAGAGTAAGATTTACACAATGCTCATCTCCCTCCCCTCTTTCTCTCAGTTATATTAGGTTTTCTTTGCCTCTTTAAGTGATTTTACCTTGTTTTTACCTCCTTTTTTTATATCTTATTTTACCACTTTTTCCCTCTTTCCCCCAGTATGACAACCTTTTCCCCTCTAGTTCTCTTTTTCATATTATCAAAGTAATATCTAGTTAATTATACCCCCAAACTTTAAGTATCCCCCCAGGAAAAATAAAGGTTTCAAGGAGTCCTTTCCTTTTTACCTTTTTATGTATCTCTTGAGTTCTGTGGTTGGGTGTCGAATTTTTTGTTCAGATCCGGTCTTTTCATTAGAAATAGGTGAATTTCACCTATATCATTGAATGGCCATCTTCCCTGGAGGATAATGCTCATTCTAGCTGGATAGGTTATTCTTGGTTGTAATCCAAGTTCCTTTGCCCTTCGGAATATCTGGTTCCAGGCCCTTCGATCCTTCAGTGTGGAGGCTGACAGAGCCTGTGTGATTCTAATTATTGATCCTCGGTATTTGAATTGTTTCTTTCTAGCTGCTAGCAGAATCTGTTCCTTTGTGCTATAGTCCTGAAATTTAGCCACGATATTCCTTGAGGTTTTAATTTTGGGGTCTCTTTCAGGAAGTGATCAGTGAATTCTTTCAATGGTGATTTTGCCCTTTGATTCTACAATCTCAGGGCAGTTTTCTTTCAGGATTTCCTGGAAGATAGTGTTTAGATTCTTTTTTTCATCATGGCTTTCAGGAAGTCCAATAATCCTTAGATTGTCTCTCCTAGATCTATTTTCCAAGTCAGTTGTTTTTCCTAGGAGATATTTCATATTTTCTTCTAATTTTTCATTTTTTTGTTTTTGTTTGACTGATTCTTGAAGTCTTATTGAGTCATTCACTTGCATTTGTTCAATTTTTATTTTTAAAGTGTTGTTTTCTTCAGTTACCTTTTTAAGCTCCTTTTGTAACTGGCTAATTTGTTCATTGCACTCTTTTTCCACTTCACTAATTTTATTTTTCAATAAATTGGTGTCTTTTTCATATCTCTTTTGCAGGGCATCATATCCTTCTTGCAAGATATTGTATCCTTCTTGCACTGATTTCAGTTTATTTTCCCATTTATCCTCCAGCTCTCTTTTGAGGTTCTTTATGCAACCTTCCAGAAAGGCCTTTTGAAAAAGTGACCAGTGATGGTCTTTAATACCTTCTTCTGGTATTTTGTCTAAAGGAACCTCAGGATCTGGGGTCAACGCTTCTTTGCCTTGATAAAAGCTGTCTATGGTGAGAGCTCTCTTTTGCTTCTTCATTTTTTTTAGACAGCGTGGATATCTCTTTAGGGTAGGGAAAAAAAAAACGGCAGCTGAAGGGCACTGCGGGGGAATTAATTTAAGGTGCTGGCCGGTGGGGGCTAGGACTAAGTCTGAATTACTCCTTAAACAAGGCAAGACTGCCAGAACACCTGCCCCCATCAGGGCAGAGTGTCCCGAATGCCTCAGATAAACTCCAGGTGTTTGGAATTTGGAGTTTGGAGTTTGGAATTTCTGCCAGGATGAGCTGAGCTGAGTCCCACCCTCACTTCCGGCCTACACAGGAGTCGTCTATTTATCTCTCTGTCCAAGTCAGACAAACCTGATATGAAGTTCTCCAGAAAGCAGTGTCCAAATATTTCTGAGTTCGTTGACTTGAAGATCAGTTCAGAGGCTTATTTTATTGTTGATTTGAGAGAAGATCAGAGGAGAGGCAGAGAGTCACCTTTTCACTCCGCCATCTTAGCTCCGCCCCCCGTTTGTCAGGAAAGTAGTTTCTAAGAGTCATTTCTAAGTTTCTTTTAAGTTGAAAAAGTCACATAGGTGTAGAAAATGGAGTCTGAGGGCCATTGATTGACACATTTTTTCCAGCCTTATTAGTGTTGATTGGATTACTGTTCTTAAAGTATGTAAGAATACAAATGGAGGATGGAAACCAATCACATCTCCTTATTGATAATTCTTGGAACCTACACAAATATCATCTTTCAAACTGTTGTAGCATGTGGAATGCAGGGTGAAGGATGGGAGGAGCAGTATTGTAAGAAAATGACCAGGATGCATTAAATAAGGTTGGCCATTTATGGTGTGATCTAAGTAGTAAGGTGTATGGAACTTTAGTGAAGGAGCTTAAGTATTAAGTCAGAGGTGGAAAATGGATTAACAACTTGGAACAAATTGTCAGAATACCTTCTACTTGGCTTACTATTGAATTAAGAAATTTGAAAGAATTCTCTATTAGAAAAACTGTTCAAAATTCTAAGTGTGTTTCACACACTAAAACAATTTGAATAATGACATTTCTGTGGGTTTCATGGAGTTATCAATGAGTAGATTTGATTGTTTTCCCATTAAAATTCTCACTTGCATGAGTTAGGATCACATATTATAGTACTTTAAATGATGACATTTGTGTGGGTTCTAGGAGTTATCAATGCATAGATTTGATTGGTTTTTCTTCTTCATTGCAATGAGTGATAATGTGGTAATTCACTGTACTCCTCAGGGAAGGGAAATGGAAAACCCTATACTCAAGAATCATAAGGACAAAAGAAATTTCCTTGAGAATATTATATTCAGACAATCAAGACCCCAAGAGCAGTAAAGGCAGGAGTAGGGAGTTGTGATTCTGTAAGTTGACATTGAAATGATGGTGTTATAATTCCTAAGATGGCTCCCTTAGTGTTCCCTTTTAACAAGAAAAGTCGTCCTTCTGAGGTGTGTTAGGGATGCTTCTTTTGGTTTACTTGGACTCATGATTTGGGATCTTTGAACTTTGTTAACTGGTGAACTGGGTGAAGCAGAAGTTGGTTGGTTTGTTGTTGGCCTTCATTCTCAAAGAGCCCCAAAATGATATCACCATGTCAGAGTCGAGTCAGTGTGTCTGACTGCGCTGATCAGATCAGTGAGCTCAGAATGCTCTGCCACAGGCTGGACATAAATTGTCCCTGTGAACATCTGTGGGGGACTCTCTAACTGCGCACCTCCTGTTTCTTCTGAGCTACTTCAAATTCTGCTCTGCTCATGGAGCCCAGCACCTTCTCTGATGACGGCAGGCTGTGCTGGGCGCTCCTGTGCCAATGTCTCCCAAGTCATACGAGAGACCTTGAGGGTGTCCTTGTATCGCTTTTTCTGACCCACACTGGAGATATAAAAGTGTAGTAGAGAGTCTGACTCTTCCATGTGGTTTAGACTGTGGTTTGTTACTGAGATGAGATGAGAAAAATGAAGATCATTCAAGAGTTAATAAAAGTCAGCTTACTTAATCATAACAAGGGAGGGGTACCAAGCAAGGATGGTCATTGAGGATATTACGGGTCCATTCAGCTGAATGAAGCTCTTTTGCCTCTGAATTGCCCACCACAGTACATACCAGCTCTTGTTTGTCCTTCATTCTCAAAAAGTACCAGGACATCAGGGAGATGGTGCCGTGAAATGCAAGTAACCTGGACTTAAGTGAGGGAGGTCTGGGCAAGGTCACCTGCCGCATTTTCCCCTCAAGAGCCATCTGGGTCCAGTGGCCAGATATAGTGCAGGATGACTGGATGCAGTAGGAGATTTTGGCCTTTTTAAGCTAAGGTCTTTAACAAGTCTTAGTTTGAGGCCATTCATTGATTAAAGCTGGGTACCATTTAAGTCAAAGAATGGTCTCTTTCCCTTTGTCAAATAAATAAATACATTTGCTTGGAGAAAACCTTCAGGGTTTCTGACTAAAACAGAAATGATTGTTACTTACTTTCAATCTGACACAAATCAGGACCCAAATCTGACCCAAATAAAAACCAATTGGGGCATGGCCCTGGGACCTATTGTTGGCCAATTAGAGTCTGAGTGGTGTAGGTTTAAGGCATTGTCCTTAAGGAAATCTAGCCAGTAAATTCCAAGATACCTTATGATGTCAGTGATCAAAAGGAAATTAAGACTCTCTGTAAGTAAAAATATGATAGACATCAGAGCATACTTTGAGTTCCTCATAGCTCTTTTGTACTCAGATAACCAGAAAATATCAACAGTGATAAATCTTGATGATGGTTTCAGTACAGCAAAAACCAGCCTAACTTTTATAGAAGTGGGGATAAAGATACTGTTTTCACTATATCACAAATGCTATCTTATCTGTGTCCTCCAATAGAGACAGGAGTCTCATGCTCATGGCCATGGTTGGCCTTAGAAATTCTTCCTTAAGCCAGGGGGTATGAGCCTATACCAAAAACAAAGGTGCCCAAGTTTGTTTGTAAATTTCTGATTTAACTCAGAATTCCTATGACAGTCTCAAGTCTCTAAAGCATATGGTAGGTATAGTGAACAGGTTAATATTTACCCAGGTTCTTTTTATTCAGTACCTCATATAGTGGGGGGCCTTGAACTGTGAGACATATCAGCAAACTACTTTTCCAAGACTAGTATATTCTATAATACATTTGCCCTTTTTTAATCTAGATTGTAGATTTTTCTTTTTGAAATGTTTATTTTTTACATTTATTAGAAAAAACCCATAAGTTCTGTATAAAATATCTTATAGGTTAGAAGTATAATATTATAATATTACTATTCATTTTGGAGGTATTGACAACTCCAAAACCTCTACTACTAAACCTGACTTATTAAAGTACCTGGAAGTTATTGCTAAGAATGAAGATTTAAACAATTGTAAATCAGGAGTAGCTAACAGAACAGATGAGTAAATTTAATTCCTTTTTCATAGTAATAAATATGAGATTAAATTAAAGTTTTGTGTAATGCTTTAACAAGTAAAGTTTGCTTACAAAAATCTTCAAGACAGCACAGTAAGGTACATTTTGTGATAGAACTGTATTTAGTAGGTTCTTAAATTTCTTTTTTTTTTTGACATTTATGTTATGGAACCTCATTGTAACATTGTTGGTAATTTAAGGTATTTAGGTATTGCAAAACATGAAATCTAAGGACTCCAGATAATAAGTAATCTTGCTAAATAGGGTCCTGCCCTCTGAATTCTGTTTTGTGATTTCACATATTTAAAGTTATTAACTTACAGAATATATTAGTTGGTATAATAGAGAGTAAGGATTTGAATTTTTTTTCTCCATTCTCTTACATTGAACAAGTTTCAGTGTCCTGATGTTCTTTCATCCTATAATGATCATCCTTAAGTTAAATCTGTTAAAAAAAGCAGTACGGCAAACTCTGAAATGATTTTATTCAATCAGATTTATCTATATGTTTTAGTATCATTTATATTAGAATTTAAGTATAATGAGATTAACATTAGAGAAACGAATTCTGTGAATATATTCCTCCTATAAATAGTGGTGACTATAACATTGCATTGTGGATCAAAGAATAATATGCTGAATAAACATTCAGTGTCTGGATTTGGACATCTTTAAAAGCAATAAAAACAAAATTAAAAACTAATATATCTAAATATCTATCTCAATACCATTTATTCATTTTAAAATATATGTAAAAAAACAAAGTTCATATGCCCATTTTAAATTTTATGAAATTAATTGAACATTACTTTTGACTTACTTTTTTTTAATGGATTTATTGACTCCTCTGTTTTTCTTCACTATAAGATTAGATACTAGGAGAGTAAAATATTGATGAGAAGAAAGATGATTTTAGTTTATTAAATAAAGATTATGTAGAGTAGCATGGAAAACACAGGGGGCATAATACTAATTTTTTACTATTAAGGTAGTGATGGCTGCTGAGTATAAATAAAAATAAGATAATAGTATGTAAAGGATTTTAGAGATCATTTACTTTTACTTTACAAATGTTGAAACTTAGGCTTACTTATTGTGGACAAAAATATTTAGGTCCAGGCCATGCAACTAGTAAGTAACAGATAAGATTTTAAAGATAGATCCTGACTCCAGATCTGTTATTCTTTTCATTATATTACATTGTGTCACTTTGATAACAAATAATGTATTCTTGAAATATTTAATATAACTAGTTTCTCTATAAAACAGAATGTAACTTCATATAGTATCAAATGATTTTCCTAATTTTTTCATATGGGGAAAATTTATATCATCATAGTGGATTATCTCAGACACCATCAAGTAATAGGGAAATTTTTTCACTACTTTCTAGGCCATATAATTATCCCTTTTAAACTTACTGGGAAAGTTAATAATAATATATAATATTAGATAAATATTATGAATAAATATAAATAATATTTAAAAGCCCAGAAGTTTATGATAAGGTATTTAATGCATTAAGTAGTTAATTATATTTAACATACCTGATTTATTCTCATTGTATCTCTACTATAGGGAAAAGCTGATATTCTCTTAATTTTATCATTCAATTATTCATCAAATATATATCTATATCTGTCTATCTATATCTCTGCATAGAGACATAGATAGATAGATAGATATTCAAAGTGCCTTAACAGTCCATTTATTCATTGTTGAATAGCACAACCCTGGGCTTTTTCCCTTTTTGGAGCTCAAGTATACTGTTTCTTGCCTATCTACTATCTACTACCTGGCAGGCTCTCTGGATTTGGAGCAATACAGCTTCAGGCTTTTCATTAGTCTAAGATACCTATTGTGCTTCATTTGGAGGCTTCAGATTGAACTTGGGGCTGTATGTGAGACCGTCTACCACTCCTGGGGTCAGAGTTACATAACTTTTTTACAAACCGTTTGCTCCAATACTCAGCCTGTGTCCCAAGTCTTTACTTTGCCCTGGTCTGCCACTCCTAAGCACCGGTCCCCTCCTCAATCTGCATGCTATCTGTGTCTCAGTTTTGGGATAGGAGTTACAGTGTTAGTATTTTTACCCTCTTCATGGCATCAGGACCTTCTCTTCTAGATCTGAGATGTTAATGCATAGCATCAGTCTGTGCACTCAAAGAGTTTGCCTTGTCTTTTCTTAGATGCTGACCTTTGTCTTCAGATCCTTATCTGAAGATTTTTCTTTGGATTTCCTAGTTAGGACCTTATGTAGTATGTTTTCTAGGTCTTATTGGAGTAATTGTGGGGAAAACCTGAACATGAAATGAGGTTAGGCAGTAGTCTAGTTCATGAAGAGAATTTTACCAGTGTATACATAAATTTGTCTTTTTTTTTTTAACCTCAATAATACCTTAAACTTTTTGAGATCCTTGGTAAGAAATGGAGCTTAATCATAATTTAGCTACCACCCCAGTGAGTTTTAGGAATAGAATACAGCTAAGAACTTTTCTTCATGCTTCAGTGAAAAAAAATGAAGCAATTTGAAAGAGCTCTTTTTTTCTTCTTTTCTCATTTCACATTTTCCATATTTTTTTCTGCTGCTATATCCATTTTACCCTTGTCTCTCATGAAAGAAGCATCTCATCTCCTTTCCCTCTGCATAAAGAAGTGATTTTATTCCATCTCATCTTCTCTTCACTATCATCCCTATTCCTACTAATTTTTAATCTTTCCCTTTCACTTGGCTATTCCTTTACTGCTTTAAAAAACAAACCTATTCTCCCCTATTATTTTTTAAAAAGCAATAGAACACCTAACCATTAATTTTAGTTTACTATAGTTCTATATTTCTCTTCTCTTTCATGACTACATTCATTGAGAAAAACATCTTTGTTTAGTTTTTACTTCCTCTCCTCCCATTTTCTTCTATACTTCTTCAATCTGATATCCAACCTCATCATTCAACTCAAACACTTTTCTCCAAAGTAACTAATGACCTTTTTAATTGCCAAGCGTAATGACTTAATACTCATTTTTTAATCTTTCTGTAAGCTTTCATCAATATCAGTCACCTTCTTCTCTTACAAATCCTCTTTTCCCTACATTTTTTGTTTGGGGTGTGTGTGTGTGTGTGTGTGTGTGTGTGTGTGTGTGTGTGTGTGTGT
>JAJPUD010007751.1:0-66119 GCA_023553655.1 Myrmecobius fasciatus | reverse complement strand
TG
The DNA here is from genome assembly GCA_023553655.1 of Myrmecobius fasciatus. NCBI lineage: Eukaryota > Metazoa > Chordata > Mammalia > Dasyuromorphia > Myrmecobiidae > Myrmecobius > Myrmecobius fasciatus. The sequence goes on along the minus strand of JAJPUD010007751.1, from coordinate 66,117 downwards.
TGTGTGTGTGTGTGTGTGTGTGTGTGTGTGTGTGTGTGTGTGTGTAAAACGTCTCTTTGTTATGGTTCTTCTACCAAACTGATGACTTCATCTTCTCTGCTGGATCTTCATCCACGTCATATTTGCTAACTTAAGTGTGATCCCCAGATTTTTGTCCTGCGCCCTCTTCTCTCCATTCTCTATACTATTTTGATTAGTGATTTCCACAACTCCCATGGATTCAATTATCATTTCTATATATAGTGATTATTTTTCCAACTCATTTTTCTCATGACTTCCAGAAGTAGATATGTTAAATGCAACATGTCCAGAATTAAACTCCTACCTTTGAATGTCTCTATTACTCAAGGGAACCATCATCCTTCCAGTAACTTAGGCTTTCAATTATTGAGTTTTCATTTTCACTCTCAGTTGCTAAGTTTTACTAATTCTAGCTGAAGTAGCATCTCATCATCAGTCCACATCTGTTCTCAGATACAACTCTTGTGTAGACCCTTGTCACCTCATGCCTGGAAGTGACATAGCCTACTTATTGGTCTTCCTGTATAAAGTCTTTCCCCAAATTGTGAGTGCTAATAAAAGTTAGGAAAGATTTCTTAGAAAAAGTATCACTTCAATCTTGAAGGAACCTAAGAATTATTAGATGTAGAGATAAAGAGAAGGTAGTTTCTAAGTTATGCAGAGGCATAGAAATGGAGATGGTATATGAAATGGCAAGTGAGATTTGCATTGGTTTGGCCAGAATGTAGAGTCATGAACAGGAGTAATGGTCAATAAAAATGGAAAGGTGGACTAACATCAAATTTGAAGAGTTTTAAATGCCAAGTTTATGAATCCTCAAGGTAACAGAGATCTGACAAAACATTTCTATGCAAAGGAATAACTTGGTCAAACCTTTGCTTCTGTTGCATTTGATATTTTAACAAAATGGTAAACTGAGGCAGATCTCTGCACAAGATAATATTTATCCACAGGAGCAAGATACCTGTCAATAAATGGATCAATGGCTTGCCTCCACTTTTGCCAAAGGCCACTAGAAAAATGGACTTATTTAGGTTTTGGGGAGTACAGAACATACAAAGCTGAGGTTATAGAATAATGCAATGTGATTGGAAGTTTAGTAAAGGGACCAGGAATATCCCTCTCCCTCACTCCTATTCTTCTCTAATCATATTAAGAAGTACTTGTTGTGTCAGTGCAGGTGCAAGACAGTGACCCAGATTTCTGAACAGTAAACAAGACATTTTTAAAGGATAGCTTGGAAGAATAAGAATATTAGGCTCAAACTCCCTTTGTGCTCATATGCATTCTCCAAAGTTAGTTAAATTCCTTAAGACATGAGAGCTGAATTTTTAAACTTAACAAATCACAGGCCAGCTGAACACTTAGAACTAAGTTCTGAGATAAAGAACTGTGATTTAATTAGTTACAGGACAAAAGCAGTTATAGGACAAAATCAGTCAATTACAAATAGGATCAATAAGAATATGATAGAGGATCAATCTCAGTCTCACTTTTTTAGCATTACTTTCACAATGCTGTGGAAGATTTAATGAAGAAGAGACTGAAATGAGAGACAATTAGGAAAATTTTAAAAACAGTTTTAAGTTAGCAATTGTCAGTAGCTTCTATACTCTTAAAAATTGAGTTACTCCCTCCCAAAAAAACTTTTGTTTTAGTGGGTCATAACTATTGATATTTACTGTATTGGAAATTTAAAAAAATCATAGTATTGTTATAAAAATAGTTTTAAATTCACTTATCCCTGAAAGGATTCTGCCCCTCATTCCATCCAGATCATACTTTGAAGTCACTAGTCTAGGTAAAGGGTCATGGGAACATTAAGTAGAATTATGACTATGTGAATCAAGAGGAGATTGGTGTGAGATATACTGTTGAAGTGGAATCAACAATATTTGGACACTAATTAAGTATTACAGTTAAGGGAAAGTGGAGAATTGAGTATAACTCTGTGGTTGCCTACCTTGATGACTAGAAGGATGGCTATGCCTTCTATAAAAATATGAGGTTTGTGAGGAAGATACTTCCATTTTGCCTATTTAAAATTTTTCATGCCAGTATGATGTTTATATGGAATGTTTATATGGATGTTTTTATGGATGTTTATATGGATGTTTATATATCAGGTGATTGGTAAAGTGAGATTGATGTTCAGTGAGTGAAGTGAGGGTTAGATAAATAAGTTGGGAATCATAGAGAAGATACTTAAACTTTGTTGGAATTGATGAAATTAACAAAAAAAGAAAGCAAAAAGAGAAGAAAAGAAGAGCCAGGTGAGTTTTCTGGAGAATACCCATGCTTAGGGCTTGGGAGATAAATGAGAATCTAACAAATATGAATGGGAAGGAGTGATGAAACAGGTAAAATGAGAGCTAGAAATAAATATATCCTGAAAGTCAGAGGAGAGAGTATCTAATAAAAGAAAAATTGTTAATATTATTAAAAATGATGTTTTTGTAAAGAAGGATGAATACTAAAAATGAACCATCAAATTTAGCAATTATCAAATTGTTAGTAACTTTAGAAAGAACAGTTTCAAATGAATGAAATAGTTTTAAGCCTTATTTTAACCACTTGATAAAAGAGAGGAGAATAAGTGGAGGTGATTGATGTAAGTAGCTTTTTCTAAAATAACCTTTTGAAAGGATGGAGAGACATAGGATGATAGGTTAAGGGGATAACAGGATCAAGTGAAAGATTTTTAATGAATAAATGAATGAAAGGGGATTTGTTAAGCCCTTACTATGTGCATAGTATGGTGCTAAGAGCTAGAAGTACAAATAGAAAAGCCAGACAGTCCCAACAAATATGGTCACATTTGGTTGTAGTGCAGATGGAATGGCCCAGTGGTCCTTATGGCACAGCAGCAAAGCAGATGGTAACAATCTTCCTTAATGTTATTTTCATTGATAAAACCATATTGCTTTAGGATGTTGAAACATTTAAGAATATTGTGAATTTTGGGATCAAAAATTTTCTTTTCTGAGTCTTTAGTAGCTGTGCCAGAGGCCACAGCAACTGCAGAGAAAGTACTTGAGTCACGTTTCCATGAAGATTGCTTCTACAGTGTCTGTAGGAGCTGAGCTAGAAGCAGATGCAATGGCATGGTGGGATATGGCTAATTGAAGGATTGCCAGTTTTACCGGCCTATTTGTGTCAGTCCAGAGTGTAGGTGGTGGTGGTGTTTGTAAGGTTCCTTGTCCACACTGAGCGGTTAGAAGCTGATGATGTGGAAGACAGTGCTATTCTCAGGGTTCTTGGGCAAAGGACTTGGTTTGTCTTTTGAGGTCTGAATGAATGGCAATTGTTAGATTCACTTGGCACATGCTGCCTCCTATTCCCCTCTCAAGTTGTGTTGCTACTTTAAGGATTAAGAAGACCTGGGCAGATCTGTATATAGCAGGAAAGGAGACAGTATTACATCGAGAGAGACTTATCAAAAGGATATGCTCTTTAGCAGCTAAGAAGATGGAGGGCACAAGTGGAAGAGTGTGTATTGGCCAAAAAAAAATGGCCTGTTTTTTAATGACTAGAGCAAATGAAATAATGAAGTATTCATGATATTGATGGGTTTTGAGGTATAGGGTAAGAGATAAGGGGAACTCAGTATAAATAGCCTTTATTTCCTCAGTAAAAAAGTTGGGGGGGGGCAGCTAGGTGGAGTAGTGGATAGAGCACCAGCCCTAAAGTCAGGAGGACCTGAGTTCAAATCTGATCTCAGACACTTGACATTCCTTAGCTGTGTGACCCTGGGCAAGTCACTTAACCGCAATTGCCTCAGCAAAAAGCAAAAATAAATAAATAAATAAATAAATAAAAAAAAGTAGGTAGGGTTCTATACTGATGGGACAGCAGAGAGTGGGACTGACAGAGGAAGCTTGAGAAGAAAAGTTTTGGAACAACTAGAATGGGAAATTCAGTGTTAATCAGAAGAAACAGTGATTTTCATCTAGATGTAAAGTCTCAATTGAGAAAAGATAACCAACTAATAAGAGACCTAGTCAAAAGTAACTTTCTCTACAGACATTCAGCAATCCATATAAGAAGAGAAAAGGAAAGTAATGGGAATGATTTAAGGTTCAGATCATTAGTGTCAATAAGGCCATTGTAGAAGAATCTAGATAGAGGACAGTGTAATTGGTTAACCATGGACTTAAGACCAGAGCAGTGGAGATGGATTACATTAGGTTGGGGTGCAGTGATTGGAAATTGCATTGAGAATAAAGATTAGAATTAGAAAGTATGAAGTGGAGAGAAGAAATGAAATTTAGAATTATGTATTGTGAAGATAGCTTCTCGTGGTAAAGTTAAAGTAAAGTTAGTTTATAATACAGCTGAGGTTACAGAAAGTACAACATAAAGGGAAGGCTGAGGAGAGGAACTTGAGAGGGGTAGGGTTAAAGCAGGTAGAGATGAGAGATTGTGGAATGGTGTTAGGTCAGTCAATCAGTAAACATTTGTTAAGCACCCTCTGTATACCAGACACTGTGCCCTGGGGATACCAAGAGAGGCAAAAGAAAAGTCTGTTTTCTGGGAGCTCACAATCTAATAGAAGGAGCAAGCCCTAAACAATTGGTGACTCTGGATCATGAATAAGGGAGTGCCCTATGTCAGACATAAGATAAGAAAGTACTAGACAGTTATGGCTCTTTCCTCAAGTGTTTTGTTATGATAAAGAATAACATGAACTTGTTTTCTCAAACATTAAAGAAGGAGAGAGGTAATTGAGTGAGTTAATACTTTATGAATCAGTATCCAGAAAACTTTATTGAAAATGCATCCGTCTTTGGTAGTTCTCAGTCTCCAGTAATACAAGCCATTTTGTTCTTCATATTCCCAGAGCTCTGCTTTGATAAATACATCATTCATTCACCCAAGTAATTGATTAAACAACCCAATGGGATAAAATCAAGGAAAGAGTGCTATAGTATTCAGCTAAGGATACCTATCAGATTTGACAATGATACATTAGTCAGCACTCTTTGTTTGAGTCTATTCATTAGACCAGTTTCTAATCTTTTGTGTTATCATCCAAGCCATATCTCATCATCTTATCTTGAATGATTTGGCAAAAGGACTTGCTGGAATCAATGCTAGTTCTTTCCCTTTGATATTAACTCTCAATTTATACTGCATACACCTTGTAAGTATGTAGTCATTTGCATGTTATCTCTTATCCCTAAAATGTGAGCTCCTAGAAGTATAAGGGATTATGTTTTTGCCTTTTTTTGTATTTCCAGAATTTAGCACAGTGCCTAGCAAATAATAATTGTTTAGAAATGCTTGGCTTGTTAACTGTAATCAAGCTGTACTGTGTGTGTGGCATCTATTGATCTTATAATCTTGCTCCCAGAAGGAAATAATAATCTTTTGTGTTTATGTAGATCTTTACAGGTTATAAAGAGCTTTACAACCATTAGCTTACTTTGACCCTTACATTAACCTTGTGTGGTTGAAAGTACAAATGCTATTATTTTTCTTTTACAGATTAAGAAACCAAAGTTCATAGGTTTGTTAATGGAGAAATTAAATGATGTGAAGAATTAGAATAAAAGAAACTCATGAATCAAAAAGTACTTTATCTGTCTGACCTAAGCTATATCCAAAAAGGAGTCACCTGTCTATCATCCTTGACAGATGGCCAAATAGTTTAGGGAACTTGTGTGAGATCCTTCTGTTAACTAGTGTATTAAGAACCTACTTTGTTCAAGGCACAGTGCTAAGCCCTAAGAATTCAAAGAAAGGCCAAAAAACTCCAAAACACCCATCTTTGCTTTGAGAGACAATATGTAATCATGTATGCACAAACAAGGTATATGAAGAATAAACTGAGGGATAACCTCAGAGAGAAGGCACAGATTAAGGAGGAAAGTCTTCTTGCAGAAGGTAGAGATTTAACTGAGATTTGAAGGAAACTGGAAAAATGAGAAGTCAGAGATGAAAAGGCAGGATAGTCCAGGCTTGAGTGATAAGAACCAATGAAAATGTTGATGGTGGGGATGAATGGTGTGATCAAGGAATTACAAGGAGGCCAATGTTATTGGAAAAATACATGGAAGGGATTAAGATGTAATAAGAGGGGGCAGGCTATGAAAGGCTTCAAAAGCCAAACAGAGGATTTTATACTTGAATCTATAGGAAATAAGGAACCTTCTTGAGTTTATTAAAAAGAGGAGTAATATGGTCAAACTGGCATTTTAGGAATATCACTTTGACAGTTGGGATAGATTGGAGTAGGGAGATATTTTTGGCAGAGAGACGTACCAACAAATTATTGAAATATTCTAAGTGTGAGATGTTGAGAACCTGTACCAGGATCGTTAGAAAGGTCAGATTAAGGAGATTTATACAAAAAATGTTCGGAAGGTAGAAGTTACAGGACTTGAAAACTCATTTGATGGGGGGGGAGGGATAAGAGAGAAAAGAGAATGATGAGTCAAGAATGACACCTAAGATATAAGCCTAGGTGACTAGGAGGATAGTGAACCTCTTGGAAAATTAGGAAAATGGGTTGGAGGGTGTTAGATGAAAACATAATTCAGTTTTGGATAGATTGAATTTAAGAAGTTAACAGTACATCTGAGATATAATAGGCAACGAGAGATATAAGACTGGAGGTCAGAAAAGAGTCAAGGGCTATACATCAGCAGCATTTTCAGTCTTTTCAGTTGTTTCAATTCTTCAAGACTCTATTTGGGTTTTTTTTCTTGACAAAAATACTGGAGGGATTTGCCATTTCCTTCTCTAATTGATTTTACAGATGAGAAAACTGAAATAAACGGGTAAAGTCGACTTGCCCAGGGTCATACAACTAGTATGTTCCTTACTTCAGGTGTATTACTCTGTCTACTGCTCCATCTAACTAAGTCAGGAAGACCTGAGTTTAAATATTAATCTTCTATTCAAAATTTGGCCTCTGTTTGCCAAATCACCACAGAAGGAAATGATGAACCACTACAGTATCTTTGCAAGAAAACTCTGTATAGGGTCACAGAAAGGCAAACATAACTGAATGTCTAGACAACAACAACATAAAAGGGAAAAGAGGGTCCAGATAGAATCCTGTGGAATATCCAATCTTGGTGAGTGTGATCCAGCAAAGCAAACAGATTGGGATCAGTGAGACATAGAGCAATGTCATGAAAATTTAGAAGAGAATATCAGAGAAGGTGATCTGTACTGTCAAATGCTCCAGAAAGATCAAGAAAGATGAAAATTGAGAAAAGATCACATTAGGCAATTAAAAGATCATTAGTAACTTTGAAGAGGACAATATTGGTTTATGATGAGATCAGCAGCCAGACTACTGAGAGAGTGAAAGGAAATGTGTATTTATATATGCATATATACATTTTAAAATATACATATATAGTAGATGACCTTCTTCATGAGTGTAGTCATAAAGAGAGAAAATATATGAGATGATAGTTTTTTTTGGAATGATAGATCAAGTAATTTTTTATGAGGAGAGGAAAAATAAGAACATTGTTTCTATAGTAATGAAGTAGTAAACCGATAGACAGGGAGAGATGGACAATAAGTGAGAGAGTGGGGACGATAGTGGGAGAAATCTGAAGAAGACAGGATAGAATGGAATCACTTGTGAATGCAGAGGGATTTGCCTTGGCAAGGAGAAGGGCCATCTCATATGAGATAGGTATGAATTTTGTAGGAGATAGAGACAGAAGGCATCTGAGTAGAGTTAATGAATAGAAGAAAGAGGGCAAATGGGCTTTTTTGGTTCAGTGTAAGGCAGATTCTCTACTGAGAAGAATATGGGGAGGGAAAGTGGTGAAGAGCAAAGGACTCAAAGTAGAGATAGAGCCCACTGCTTTGTGAGGCAGCTCATTCTGTTTCGAGACTACTCAAATTGTCAGAAAGTTTATTTTAAGAATAGATTGAATGTATCCATCTCTCTTTAACCTCTTACATTCTGCCTCCAACTTTTGTCCTTTGAAGTCAAAGAGAGCATTCCTTAAACATAAACCTTCAATTACTTAAAAGTAGCTATCATATTCCTTTATATGCTCTTTTCTGTGGGCTAAATATCTATTATTTTAATTGATTTCCCATTGGCATGGACTCTGATCTACTCTAGTTATCCTCTTCTAGGTTCATTTCAGTTTGTTCCTCTTAGATATGACACCTAGATATGACAGACATGAGACTTTATTTCTGATCTGACAAAGGGTAATAAGCCCAACACCTCTATCATGCAATGTGTTTATATTAATATGAAATAGAATTTGGAAAGCCTTTCAGGCTTCAGGTAAAACCCTTTTTACTGTCAATCTAAATTGATCTTGAACTCCACTAAACCCCCTCAGATATTTTTCACCAAACATGAAATTTACCTGTCATCCCCATAGCTCCTCAACTCTCACCCTCACTGGGACATTTTGTGAAATAAAGCCACATACATGCCTTTCTTTTCTTTAGTAGGATCTTAGTACTCTACCCTCTAAATCCTTCCCATAATTAAAGATCTAAATCAATTACTTCTTAGTTCTTATAGTCTTCCCCAAACTTTTAAGCACACTTTATTATTACTTAACCCATATCATGCTTTATTCAGTGTCATGTACCTAACTGTTGCCTTAATTTTTTTCACCAATATATTTTATTTTCACCTAACCTGTATTTTCCAATTTTTCCTCTCCCTTCCTCTCTGCCAGTTAGAGGGGTATAAAAGAACTGACTTGCCACAGTGCCATCCCTTATAACAAAGAATAAAAAATAGAAAACCAAAACAAAATGAAACTATAGTTCAGCAAAATCAACTGATCAGTTAACTAAGTTCAGTGTTATATACAGTATTTTTTCTCTGTAAAGCTTGATTATTTTATGTTTGTTTTTATATATATACGTATTATATATATATATATATATATATATTCGCTATTTTTTCTCCTTCCCTTCCTCTTTTTCCCCCTTCCCCAAGACAGGATTCAATCCTATATAGATTTTATATATATCCATATAATTTAAACATATTTCCACATTTGTCATGTTGCGTCAAGTTGTCAGACTAAAAGGGGAAAAATCATGAGAAAGAAAAAACAAATAAACAAATAAGCAAACAAAAAAAATGAAAATATTTTGCTTTGATCCACATTTAGTGCCTGTTGTTCTCTTTCTGGTTATGGAGGCATTTTCCATCCCAAGTCTATTAGGATTGTCTTAGATCACCAGATTACTGAGAAGAGCTAAGTCTATCATAGTTGATCATCATATAATCTTGTTGTTTATTGTGTACAATGTTCTCCTGGTTCTGCTCACTTCACTCAGCATCAGTTCATGTAAGTCTTTCCACGCTCTTTTGAAGTCAGCCTGTTTATCACTTTTTATAGAACAATAATATTCCATTACATTCATACACCGTAGCTCATTCATCCATTTCCTAATTGGGGGGCATCCACTTAGTTTCCAATTCGTTGCCACTATAAAAAGAGCTGCTACAAACATTTTATACATGTGAGTGTTTTCCCTCTTTTATGATCCTTTGGGAAACAGTCCCAGTAGAGACACTGTTGGATCAAATGGTATGCAAAGTTTCCTAGCTCTTCGGACTTAGTTTCGAATTGCTCTCCAGAATTGTTGGATCATTTCATAATTTCACCAACAATGCATTAGTGTCCCAGTTTCCCACATCTCCTCCAACATTTATTATCTTTTCCTACCATATTAGCCAACTGGATAGGTGTGAAGTAGTACCTTGGTATTATCTTAATTTTCTTTTTTTTCAATCAAATACTGATTTAGAGCATATTTTCATATGACTAAATAGTTTTGATTTCTTCATCTGAAAATTGTTCATATCTTTTCATCATTTGTCAATTGAGGAATGACTTGTATTCTTATAAATTTGACCTAGGCCAAGCTCCATTTGGTCATTGAGTCCTCATTGTTTCAGATTGAATGTAAATACCAGCCATTTCTGCTTTGGCCAGAAATACTGAGGTTCTTCTCCTCCCAGATTCATTCATTCATCTATTTATTGATTTAGATTTTCTTGGATTAAGCTAAGAGATGATTCTTGCCTCAGTTGCTCCCTGGCCTTAATCACTGAGTACATGAAGCCTCAGTCAAACTGAGACCTGTTGAAGACCTTATCTTAAAAAGACCATGATCTTCCATTTCTCCAGTCATCCTGCCATTGGACCCAGATGGCTCTGGAGGGGAAAATGAGGCTGGTGTTATCCACAAAACTATAGTATTTGATTTGTCACTTTTGATTACTATAGCCATTGAATATTTTGTCAATTCTACTGTTCATTATAATTTAACAGCATTCCTTTTTGATTGATTTGTATTATAGATTTATTCTTAAACATTGTTGAAGTAATCTCACTATTATTATTATGTGTATTGTTATTTGGTTGTGCTTTGTTCACTTTGCAAAAAAGCTTCATTTAGCTTTTCCCAAACTTCTCAGTTTTAAGTATACTCATAGTTTCTTGAATGTGGCATGCTAATACTCCATTATACTTACATATTTCAATTTAGATATTTACTTATCTGTATGTTTCTATTTTATTTCAGTTATTTTCTAGAATAAACGATTTGTTTCTATATATGGAGTCTTTTTGAAAAAATCATTAACTTCCTTGGGCAATATGCCTGTTCTTTATTATAGAGAATTATTTCTTTATATTTAGTAAACTCCAATTACTTTTTTTAAAATTTTATTTTATTTGCAAAACATATGTATGGGTAATTCTTCAACATTAACCCTTACATAGCTTTCTCTTACAAATTTTTCCCCTCAACTCCCCACCTCAACTCCCCCCCTAGATGGAAGGATATCTACTACATGTTAATTATGTTAAAATACTTGACAAATCGAATATATGTATACATATTTCCAAACTTATCATTGTTCAAGAAAAATCGTATCTACATGAAAGACATATCAGATAAAGGAAAAGCAATGTAAGCAAACATCAATCAAGACTATGAGAATGTTATGTTGTTGTCCACATTTCACATCCCCTCTCTGGATGTATATGGCTTTTTTCAGTGAACAATTGGACGTGGTTTGAAACATTTCATTCTTGAAGAGAGCCATGTCCATCAGAATTGATCATCATATAGTATTGTTCTTGCCATGTATAATGATCTCCTGGTTCTGCTCATTTCACTCAGCATCAGTTCATGTAAGTCTCTCCAGGCCTCTATGAAATCGTTACGCTGGCCATTTCTTACAGAACAATAATATTCCATAATATTCATATACCATAATTCATCCAGCCATTCTCCAATTGAAGGGCATCTATTCAGTCTCCAGTTTCTAGCCACTACAAAAAGGGCTGCCACAAACATTCTTGCACATGTGGGGCCCTTTCCTTCCTTTATGATTTCTTTGGGATATAAGCCAATAGAAATGCTGCTGGGTAAAAGGGTATGCACAGTTTGATAACTTTTTGAGCGTAGCTCCAAATTGTTTTCCAGAATGGCTGTATCCGTTCACAGCTCCACCAACAATGCATCAGTGTCCCAGCCTTCCCACATCCCCTCCAACATTCATCATTAACTTTTCCTCTCATTTTAGCCAATCTGACAGGTGTGTAGTGGTACCTCAGGGTTGTCTTGATTTGCATTTCTCTGATCAATAGTGATTTGGAGCACCTTTTCATATGACTACACATAATTTTAATTTCATCCTCTGAAAATTGTCTGTTCATATCCTTTGACCATTTATTGATTGGAGAATGGCTTGAATTTTTATAAATATGAGACAGTTCTCTATATATTTTAGAGATGAGACCTTTATCAGAACCCTTAAATGTAAAGATGATTTCCCAATTTATTGCTTCCCTCCTAATCTTGACTGCATTCGTTTTGTTTGTACAAAAACTTTTTAGCTTAATATAGTCAAAGTTATCTACCTGGTTTTCAATTAAGAGTTCCAGTTCTTCTTTGGACATAAATTTATTCCATCTCCATAGTTCTGAGAGGTAAACTATATTATGTTCCTCTAATTTACTTATAGTATCACTCTTTATATCCAGATCATGAATCCATTTAGATCTTATCTTGGTATGTGGTGTTAGATGTGGGCAAGCCCTAATTTCTTCCACACTAGTTTCCAATTTTCCCAGCAGTTTTTGCTGAATAGTGAGTACTTATCCCAGAAGCTGGGGTCTTTGGGTTTATCAAAGACTAAATTGCTATAGTTATTGCCTAGTTTGTCTTGTGATTCTATCCTATTCCACTGATCGACTACTCTATATCTTAGCCAGTACCAAATGGTTTTGATGACCACTGCTTTATAATATAGTTTTCGATCTCGTACAGCAAGTCCACCATTATCAGCCTTTTTTTTTTTTCATTAATTCCCTTGAAACTCTTGACCTTTTGTTCTTCCAAATGAATTTTGCTACTATTTTTTCTAGATCTGTAAGATAATTTCTTGGGAGTTTGATTGGTATGGCACTAAATAAGTAAATTAGTTTGGGTAGTATTGTCATTTTTATTATATTCGCTTGGCCTACCCATGAGCATTTTAAATTTTTCCAATTGACTAGGTGTGATTTTATTTGTGTAGAAAGTGTTTTGTAGTTTAGTTCATATAGTTCCTGACTTTCCCTTGGCAGATAAATTCCCAAATATTTTATAATATTAACAGTTATTTTGAATGGAATTTCTTTTTGCATCTCTTGCTGCTGAGCTTTATTGGTAATATATAAAAATGCTGATGATTTATGTGGATTTATTTTGTATCCTGCAACTTTGCTAAAGTTGTGGATTGTTTCTAGTAGTTTTTTAGTTGAGTCTTTAGGGTTCTCTAAGTATATCATCATGTCATCTGCAAAAAGTGATAATTTGGTTTCCTCATTACCTACTCTAATATTCCTTTAATCTCTTTTTCTTCTCTTACTGCCAAAGCTAACATTTCTAATACAATATTAAATAATAATGGTGACAGTGGGCAGCCTTGTTTCACTCCTGATCTTATTGGAAATGGATTTAGTTTGACTCCATTACATATGATGCTTGCTGAAGGTTTTAAGTAATACTACTAATCATTTTAAGGAAAAGCCCATTTATTGCTATACTCTCTAGTGTTTTTAATAGGAATGGGTGTTGTATTTTATCAAAGGCTTTTTCTGCATCTATTGAGATAATCATATGGTTTTTGTTAATTTGATTATTAATATAATTGATTATGCTAATAGTTTTCCTAATATTGAACCAGCCCTGCGTTCCTGCTATAAATCCTACTTGGTCATGGTGTATTATCCTGGGGATAACTTTCTGTAATCTCGTTACTAAAATCTTATTTAAAATTTTTGCATCAATATTCATTAGGGAAATGGGTCTGTAGTTTTCTTTCTCAGTTTTCTCCCTACCTGGTTTAGCTATCAGCACCATATCAGTCTCATAGAAAGATTTTGGCAGTATACCTTCTGTCCCTATTTTTTCAATAGTTTATATAGTATTGGGATTAATTGTTCTTTGAATGTTTGGTAAAATTCACATGTAAATCCATCTGGCCCTGGAGATTTTTTCTTAGGGAGTTGATTAATAGCTTGTTCTATTTCTTTTTCTAAAATGGGGCTATTTAAATAATTTATTTCCTCTTTTGTTAACCTAGGCAATCTATATTTTTGTAGATATTCCCCCATTTCATTTACATTATCAATTTTATTGGCATAAAGTTGGGCAAAGAAACTCCTAATTAATACTCTAATTTCCTCTTCATTGGAGGCAAGTTCTCCCTTATCATTTTTGAGACTAACAATTTGATTTTCCTCTTTCCTTTTTCTAATCAAATTAACTAAAGGCTTATCTATTTTGTTGTTTTTTTCCTAAAACCAACTCTTAGTTTTATTTATTAATTCAATAGTTTTCTTATTTTCAATTTTATTGATCTCCCCTTTAATTTTCACAATTTCCAATTTGTTATTTAATTGAGGGTGTTTAATTTGGTCTTTTTCTAGCTTTTTTAATTGTAAGCCCAGTTCATTGATCTTCTCTTCTCTGTTTCATGCAAGTAAGCATCTAGAGATATAAAATTACCCCTTATAACCGCTTTAGCTGTGTCCCAAAATTTTGGTATGTTGTCTCATTATTGTCATTCTCCTTGATGAAATTATCTATTGTGTCTATAATTTGCTCTTTCACCCATTCATTCTTCAGGATTAGATTATTTAATTTCCAATTAACTTGTGGTCTATTTTCTCCTGGCCTTATATTACATGTGAGTTTTATTGCATCATGATCTGAGAAGGATGCATTTACTGTTTCTGCTTTTCTGCATTTGATTTTGAGGTTTTTATGCCCTAACACATGATCAATTTTCATATAAGTTCCACGAACCCCTGAGAAAAAAGTATACTCCCTTCTATCACCATTCAATTTCCTCCAGAGATCTGTTATACCTAAGTTTTCTAACATTTTGTTTATCTCCCTAACTTCTTTCTTATTTATTTTGTGATTTGATTTATCTAATTCTGAGAGAGCAAGGTTGAGATCCCCCACTAGTATAGTATTACTGTCTATTTCTCCTTGCATCTCTGTTAGTTTCTCCTCTAGGAATTTGGATGCTATACCACTTGGTGCATGTATGTTTAGTATTGATACTGCTTCATTGTCTATAGTACCCTTTAGTAAAATATAGTTTCCTTCCTTATCTCTTTTAATTAGATCTATTTTTGTTTTTACTTGATCCGAGATAAGAATTGCTACCCCTGCCTTTCTTTGTTCACCTGAAGCATAGAAGATTCTGCTCCAGCCCTTTACCTTCACTCTGCATGTATCTCTGTGTTTTAGATGTGTTTCTTGTAAACAACATATTGTAGGATTCTGGCTTTTAATCCAGTCTCTACCTGCTTCCGTTTTATGGGAGAGTTCATCCCGTTCACATTCACAGTTAAAATAACTATATCTGTATTCCCTGCCATCTTATTTGCCCAGAGTTATGATTTTTCTCTTCCTTTTCCCCTCTCTCCCTTCCTCCCTCCCCAGTACTTTATTTTTGATGGCCACCTCCCAGCAACAGTCCTCCCCCCTTTAAAACCCCTCCCTCCCCTTTATACCTTTTCCCTAATCCTTCTATTAGTCTATCCCTTTCCTTTCCTCCTTTCCCTCCAACCTTCCCACAAGGAGGGTCAGGCCTTTCTTTGAAGCCAAATGTGTCTGATATACTCTCTTAGAGTCCAATCTAATGAGAGTAAGGTTTACACAATACTCATCGCCCTCCCTTCTTTCCCTCAATTATATTAGATCTTCTATGTCTCTTTATGAGATTTTGCCTTATTTTACCTCCTTTATTTTTACTTTATTTTGCCTCCCCCCCCTTTTTAGTATGGTATCCCTTCGACCTCTAAATTTCTTTTACATTATTATCTACGAAAAATCAAATTAAACTATCTCTGGTCACATGAAAAGGTGCTCCAAGTCACTATTGATCAGAGAAATGCAAATTAAGACAACTCTGAGATACCACTACACACCTGTCAGATTGGCTAAAATGAAAGGAAATGATAATGATAACTGTTGGAGGGGATGTGGGAAAACTGGGACACTGATACATTGTTGGTCGAACTGTGAACGAATCCAACCATTCTGGAGAGCAATTTGGAACTATGCTCAAAAAGTTATCAAACTGTGCATACCATTTGACCCAGCAGTGTTTCTACTGGGCCTATATCCCAAAGAGATTTTAAAGGAGGGAAAGGGACCCACATGTGCAAAAATGTTTGTGGCAGCCCTTTTTGTAGTGGCAAGAAACTGGAAATTGAAAGGATGCCCATCAATTGGAGAATGGCTGAATAAATTATGGTATATGAATGTTATGGAATATTATTGTTCTGTAAGAAACGACTAACAGGAGGATTTCAGAGAGGCCTGGAGAGACTTGCATGAACTGATGCTGAGTGAAATCAGCAGAACCAGGAGAACATTATACACAGCAACAAGACTATACGATGATCAATTTTGATGGACATGGTTCTCTTCAACAATGATGTGATTCAAACCAGTTCCTATTGTTCAGTGATGAAGATAGTCATATACATCCAGAGAGAGGCCTGTGGGAACAGTGTGAACCACAAGACAGCATTTTAACGCTTTCTGTGAATATTTCCATGCATTTTGTTTTCCTTCTTAGGTTGTTTTTTCTTCTTCTCTTTCTAGATCTGATGTTTGTTGTGCAGTAAGATAACTGTATAGATATGTATACATGTATTGTATTTGTCATATAATTTATCCTATTTAGCATGTATTAGATTACCTGTCATCTGGGGGTGGGGGGTGGGGGGAAGGAGGGGAAAAGCTTGGGAAAAAAAGTTTTTGCAAAGGTCAATGTAGAAAAATCACTCATATGTTTTATAAATAAAAAGCTTTATAAAAAAGAAAAATCAAATTATACCCCTATTCTTTAAGGATACCTATAGTAGAAATATAGTTCTCAAAAATTCTTTCCTTTTTTCCTTTTTATGCTTCCCTTGAGTTCTGTATTTGGAGGTCAATTTTTTTGTTCACATCTGGTCTTTTCATTAGAAATAGGTGAAATTATCCTGTATCATTGAATGACCATCTTCTTCCCTGGAAGATAATGCTCATTCTACCTGGATAACTTATTCTTGGCTATAATCCAAGTTCTTTTGCCTTTGTGGAATATCTGATTCCAGGCCCTTCGATCCTTTAATGTGGAAGCTGCCAGATCTTGTGTAATTCTAATTACAGTTCCTCGGTATTTGAACTTTTTCTTTCTAGCTGCTTGCAATATTCTTTCCTTGGTGCGATAGTCCTGAAATTTGGCCACGATATTCCTTGGGGTTTTAATTTTGGGGTCTCTTTCAGGAGGTGATCGGTGAATTCTTTCAATGCCAATTTTGCTTTCTGATTCTAAAACATCAGGGCAATTCTCTTTCATGATTTTCTGGAAGATAGCATCAAAGTTCTTTCTTTCATTGTGGCTTTCAGGGAGTCCAATAATCCTTAGATTGTCTCTCCTGGATCTCTTTTCCAAGTCAGTTGTTTTTCCTAAGAGATATTCCGTATTTTCTTCTATTTTTTCATTTTTTTTGATTGATTCTTGAAATCTTATTGAGTCATTTACTTCTATTTGTTCAATTTTAATTTTTAAAGTATTATTTCCTTCAGTTATCTTTTTTAGCTCCTTTTATAGCTGGCCAATTGAATTTCTTGGTTCAATGTATTCTTTTTCCATTTTGCCAATTTTATTTTTCAGTGAATTGTTGTCTTTTTTCCAATTCACCATTTTTATTTTCCAGTGAATTGGTGATTTTTTCCAATTCACCAATTTTGTTTTTCAGTAAATTGTTTTCTTTTTCCAATTCACCAGTCCTGTTTTGCAGTTTTTCACATCTCTGTTGCAGAGCATTATTTTCTTCTTGCACTGATCTCAATTTATTTCCCTAATCTTCTTCTAGCTCTCTTTTGAGATTCTTTATGCACTCTTCCAGGTAAGCCTTCTAAAAAGGAGACCATCTTAAGTCCTCCTTTGTGGCTTCATCTGGGATTGTTTTCAGAATCTCAGGATCTGGGGACTGCTCTACTTTTTCTCCGTAGAAGCTGTCTATGGTGAGAGCTCTCTTCTGCTTCTTAGTCATGATTTTCAGCTGAGGTATCAGTCACCAGCAGGAGATTCTGCCGCAGTTTCAATTTTCCCTGAGGTAGTTTGCTGAGTTGACTTCCTGTTTGGGGCTGGTTGGCTAGATCCTCACTAGCACCATGCTTTCAGCTCCTCTCAATCCACCCTTTACGAAAGGCAGATCTGCCAAAGCACATGCCCACTAGCAGCGCAAAGTGGACCAGGCATCTCCCTGGGACTTCCTGGGTGCCTAAAATCAGCGAGGCTTCCACCCCGGCGTCTGATACCGGCCAGTGGCTGATTCCCCTGAGGCTAACCTTCTCTGGAGTTTTTTCAAAATAGGTTTTTGATAGAAGTGCATTGTATTCCAAGTGTTTGGTGGAGCCCTCACTCCAAAACCAGTTCTGAGGCTCAATTTGTCTGGGTCTGAGGGAAGGTCTCAGGAGCTCACAGAGAATGCTGTCTGCAGTTCACCATCTTGGCCCCGCCCCCAACTCCAATTACTTTCAATGGAAACTTCATTATCTATATATAGAAACCTTTACATATAAAACTGAATAATTGGATAAGAATTGTAAAACTCACACAACAAACAAAAAATTGCAAATTGATAGATGTGAAGAACAAATTGACTTCCTCTTAAAATTGATAAGCTTTTTTTTAACTCTTTAGAGGTAACTAAGAATGAATGGTCACCCAAAATAAGAAAATTTTCTTCAGCTACATCACAGTGAGACTTTTCATTCAGGAAAGGAAAAATTAAAAACAATACAAAACAAAGAAACTTGTTAAAATCAAGAAAACAAAAGTAAACAAGAAGGCTCTAAACTTGGCATTGGAATTTGGGAGAGAAATATTTGCTGCATGTATGAGTTTGCGGTAGAAAACCCCCAATATCTCTATGTGTAATGTTTATTCAATTCAGGGAGAATGCTAAACAGTTTTTAACTTAATTGCTGACAATTTTAGAAGTAGTGGAGTGTTTTCCTGTGCATTGCTTCTTGCTTTAGAAAGCAAAACCTGTTTTTGCCAAAATGGTTTATTAGTGATATTAAGTTAACTCCTTCCTTCTGTATTAGCATCTATTTATTAAGTACTTACTGTGTGTTAGGGACTGTTCTAGGTTCTGAAGCTACAAAGAAAAATTGTGAATTGCTGCAGAAAAGTCTCTTTTGAAACTTTCACATATAGCAACATAATAACATTGCTGAGAAGGTTAAATAATAAAAAATAATGAATGAAGAATCAGAAAACCTAAGCTCTTACTCAAAAGGCTTATCTTCACTACTATTAGTTAGTGCCCTCTTTTATACTTTACATCCTCATTGATGATATGGGAAACATAATATCTGCCCTATGTACCTCATATTGACAGTAAACTCAGACGGTGAATATTAAATGAGTTAATGGCTATGAAAATGATTTGGAATCTCTAAAGTACGTTATTCAGTAGCATTCTCTTTTAAGCATTCTCTCAGGTAAGGAAGTAAGTTCCTAAGCTGTACCCACTTTGCCAACACAGAAAACTTATGATTTTATTTGTTTTACTTTGAATTTATTTGCTTATTTATTAATCAGTAAAATAACGATCTATTTGAGTATTTGTTTAGAAGTGCAAATAATGGGTTTTCAATGGGAATGGGTTTTGAAGACTACTTAGAAATGAATTAGAGAATCTTGTTATGGAATAAATTCATCAAATGTGTAATATGGAAGCACCTATCATGTGCTCTAACTGCCGCTATTATAGACTTACTGTTTATTTCACCCTGTAATTCATTCAGCTTTTCCTTTAAATCTTTGGAAGCCATGATATTTGTTACATACCTCTAAAGTATTGAGCTTAATTTATTGTCTGTGATTCATTTCAGCAAAATTTCCTCATTTTTTTTCTTTTAAATACATTTTTGTGGTTGCTTTTTTTGAGGTTATAATTGCTACCTCTACATTTTGAGTTTATTTGAAACATAATATATTTTGATCTAGTCCCTTTTAAAATCTCAGTGTGAATCTTTGTTTCAAATGTGTTTCTTGTAAATAATTTTGCTTTATTAATCATTCTACTGTTTTTCATTAGCTGTCTTTCTCATTAGCTTCCATTTGTTCAATTCTATTTTTTAAGGAATAATTTTCCTCAGTGAGCTTTTGTACCTTCTTTCTCGATTGCTCAATTTTGCTTTTTAAGGCATGCTTCTCTTCATTAGCTCTTTTGTATTTTGTTTTGCATCACTCTCAGTTCTTTTCCTATTTTTTCCCTTTCTTTCTCACTTGATTTTCAAAGTCCCTTTTGAGCTCTTCCATGGCCTGAGTCCAATTCTTAATTTTCTTGGAGGCTTTGAATGTAGGAGTTTTTACTTTGTTATCCTCTTCTGAGTGTGCATTTTGATTTTTCTTGTCATCATAATAACTTTCAATGGTCAGAAACCTTTTTTGTTTTCTGTTCATTTTCCTAGCATATTATTCTGCTTTTAAACTCTATTAAAGTAGAGCTCTATTTCTAGGGCAGAGGGTGGGCTTTCCCCAGCTTTGGGGTTTTGTGCAGCTGTTTTCAGATATCCTTCTAGGAATCTGACCCCAAGTACTCTTTTCTGCCCTGGAACAATTAGGTATGGTTTCCTCCCCACCCCACTCCCTCACTGGAGCTGTAAGATCTAGATTGCTGGTTAGACAGTGACCCTGGCTGGAACTACACATCATTCTCCCACCCCGTTCCCACAGACCCTGTCCACTGAACTTCCGAGGCCTCCCTGTGTCCTCGGGCTGAGAAGCCTAGAAGCCTCCAGCACTGCTGCTGCTCTCTAACCCTGGGATCTGGGCTGGAGCTGGGCTCCCACTCTGCTCCCACAGACCTTTTCTGCTGACCATCCAGGTTCTCATTGGTGTCCCTGGGCTGAGATGTCTGGGAGCACCAGTACTGCCACTGTTTTAGAGGTTGGCCAGAGGGCTGGGGCTGGGGCTGGGTCTGGGTCCTGCGCTGGCCAGCACACCCTGAACCCTAACTGCATGCTAGACTTCTACCCTTGTGTTACTGACCTTTTTTGCTGAGATCTAAGTTGCCTTTGGCAGAAAAATGTTCTATTCCTTTTTTAGTGTCCTGATGCTCTAAATGTGTGTAGAGTCATTATTTAAAGGAATTTAGAGCCCTTTGAGGGAGAGGTTGGCAAGTTCCTGCCTTAACTCTACCTTCTTACCTGCGCCTTTCATAATAGTACTTTTGAACAATGTTATTGAGGTTTTCATGTCTTTGGTTAGGATTATTTATAGCTCTCAAATACAATCTTAGAAATATAAACTTCAAACTTTTGCTTTCTAGTTGATTAATCTTGATTAAGTTCCATGAGACAAAATATAAGGTCTGTTTCTTCTATCCCAATACAACAATTTTAAACCAAATTTAATTTCAGAAAAAAATAGAAACATTCACAGTTAGGGAAGGATAGGATGTGTTCTTTAACCAAGAGCTCTATATTAATTTGAAAAGTTATGGGGTCTTTTTGAAACTAGAATCCAAATTATATATGGAAACGTGTTAATTATGAGGAGCTACACCTACTAAATATTTGCCACAGTTCTGTTTGATAAAAGCAGAATACTTGACAGAGTTTTGGTTTTCTTTAATAATAGTTATTTTGTTTTCCAGAATATGGCAGAAATCTCATAACTCCTTGTGGAGAAGATAAATAGTTCCACTATGTTCTCTGATTTAGATACTTATGATTTTTAGATGTTCAGTCTTTTGTCTTAAAAGTTTAAAGGTGATAAAGATGTTAAAGGAATGGAAAATATATTGTATGAGAATCTTTTGAATGAATTAGGGAATAGCTTCTCTAGGGAATAGGAATAGGTTCAAAAGGAAAAGACTAGGGGAAATCAAGGTTTTGAAATATCAGCAGAACATAATTAGAATTATTCTACTTGGTTCCCAGAGAGTAGACTTGGAGCAGTGAGTAGAATTTATAGAGCAGGAGATTAGGCTTAGTGCAAAGAAAAAACTTCCTTCAAATTAGAACTATCTAGAAGAAAATGACATACCCTGAGAAATAATGGTTGCATCTAACTGGAAGTCTTGAAACAGAATTTAGAAGAGGATTATTGTTGCGTAACATGAGTTAGTTTCAGACATCCCTTCCATATCTTAGATTGTGTAATTCTATGAAAGTGTCTATATGATGGCAATTAGAAAGTTGAATGGGTAATGAGACAACTACTGGACAAATTACTTAAGTTTCTAAGCTTTTGAATAAGCTTTTGCAGGCTAAGTCTTCTTATCCAGTGCCACTGAGTAAAATTTCTTATTTTACTTTTAGTTAAAGACATATGTAATGGCCAAATTTTGGAAACATTTGTTTTCCTCTGTGTAAACCTAGCTAAATATTCAGTGTTTTACATTGACTATAGAGTATGCTTTGAAACCAAAGTACTTAAATATGTGAATTGTATGTTGAACGAATAGACTTCTCTAAATGTCACAGATTTATGAAAAAGCTTGATTATTTTGTGATTATTTCAGGCTGATCAGCTGATGTTTGCTTTACATTTTGTTCGAGGAATGCATCCTGAACTTTTCCAAGAAAATGTAAGTAGAGTCACAAAGGGGAAGCTTCATTATTACAAATAGGAGTTTTGATGTGTTTAAATATGTGGTTTTGGTTCAGGATTGAATATTAGTTCATAATTCTGTACTAAATACTTTTGAGTTAAAATGTAATTACTGTTTTATAATTCAGGAAAAGAAATATGATTAAATGTCTTATTTTAGAAACAAAAGAAAGTACACTTAAGACAAATTGCATCCTTAAAATTTATCTTAAGTGTACTTTCTTTTGTTTCTAAAATAATGCCTGTTGGATAAAACTAGTATTTTAATCCATTTTCAAAATGAGAGTAATTTAGGAATTATTATTCCTAAATGAAGTATTAAAAGGCATCATTGGAATTACTTTGAAAGTAAGAGAATAGGTCTGTTAAATTCTGAGTTATAATGCCAAAGTAGAAAAAGATACTCTTTGGTTCACTAGTAGTACTAGGAACTCTGATTAAACCAGTTTTCTTGGCCAGTATTCTTGCCTTATCCTGGGCCATACAGACTTAAAATAAAGCTTAACCAGTGTACTTCAAATCAGAAGTATCTAACTTTAGTAATTTATGCAAAATGACCATAGGTCCATATATACCCTTCTAGAATGTTGCATAATTTGACTTATTTACTGCATGTTATCCAATAAGAAGTATAGTTTCTAATGCAAGATAGGAAACCCTTTTATACCAGAAAATATGAGATGTCTGTGTTTATTAGGAGACTATTTCCCTTCTGCCCCCACAAAACTTCTATGGGTAGAAACTTATATATGGAAAGTAGGGAGTCAGACTTTTGTCAGTCTTTTAATGCCTCATGTGTTTCTCATAAAATATGCAAATTTTTCTTCACCAGGAATGGGATACTTTTACTGGAGTAATTGTTGGAGACATTTTACGGAAAGCAGTAAGTTAAATTAGCAGTTTTATACCTTAAAGGAAGGAAAAAACCTACCTGTCTTCTTCACAAATTAACATTAGTATACAAATTAAGCTGATGCTAAAAAAGTAATTAGTAAGCTATTATGAATAAATTTTCTGTTTATCTTTTAATCTTGATTCACATTCCAGATTTTCTCTGGGAAAATCATACTGAATTTACTTCTAACCACAGTTTAAGAGGATCTCAACCCATTTTTCTAAGGATAAAATTATATATAATTGCTACTAGAAGCTTTGTATTTATTTAAATTAATGAAGTAGAATTCCTCCAAACTCTATAAACAAAAATAAAACCTTTGTTTTCTTTTATTGATCATATTACTAGCAGACTTTCATTGTGAAGGTTCAGGAAAAAGGAAGGATTTCACTTTCTCTTCAGCATCAGCATCCTCTTGATCACTGCGTCCCCATCTGGCAGTAGCCAGAGAAAGAATGAGGAGAAATGGGAAAGTTCCTCTTTCTAGGACAAAAAGGAGTAGGGGATTTTCTATGGCTACCAACCTGACTATGTGGAGGGTTATTGTGGAAGAGCCCTTATAATGTAAAGTATTTAAGTGAAGATTCCCTTGAAGTATGTTTGTTGGCTATTTCTTTCTGTTATCCACAATCAAATTATTTTAAAAGTTTCACTAAATAAAAATGCAACTAAAATATAATTTCATTGGTATTATGTCACATGGACATGTATTTTTTTTTTTTGAAATGCCTGGAGAAAAACACTGAAATGTAAAAACCAAAGACCACTTTTGCCATTTTCAAACCATTTTTAAAATTAAAAACAGCTATTCAGTTATTAAAGATTTTTTCAAATTGCACAATATTTTATAATTTGTCTGATTTTTTTCTGAAGGACACTCAACAAAGAATTCGTGATCAACTTCCATCTTGGGTAGATCAAGAACGGAGCTGGGCAGTGGCAACATTAAAGGTAATGATGATGTTATGATTTTTTTACAGTGAAGGCACATGTGATAATACATGTATATTTAAGTTATTTTTGACTTATCTGGGAGTGCAGTAACTTGTGTGTACTTTGTCCATTTGCAGTCATGATATTTTTGTGAATCTGAAATAACATCCCTTTAAGAAGAGATACCTTCAAATTGCTATCTCTGAAATTATAAAGAGACAAAACATAGTTTTCTTTTAAGAATAATTCAGTTGATACAGTATGATATGGCTTGATAATGGGGATTAAATTTTTTTACAAATATAAATTGTTCCATATATAGAGGATTTATTGTGTGAAGGTAATAATAATCAAGGTATCTTACTAATTAGTAGATTAAAAAAAACAAAAAACCTGGTTGGCAACATTTACATTACAAAATGGTTAGCTATAAGCTTTTGGACTTTTATTTGGGAAGCCTTGTGATAGATAGATTGTAGGATTTTTCCAATAAGGCAATTATTATAATAGTCCAGTCAATCAGTTACTCAACAAAAATTTAACTAGCACTTACTATATGCTAGACATTATGGTAAGTCTTAGAAGTTACAAACAAAAGGCAAAAATACTACTGGTGATCAAAAAACTAACATTTTAATAGGAGAGACAACATGCAAATAATTATGTTTTACATACATACATATACACATACACACACATACACACGGAGTTGATGGAAGATAGTCACAGAGAGAGATATATACTACTAGGCTTGAACATTTAGCACTTATGGACAGATGAGAGTCACTTGCTATTTTATTTTTTAAATTATATGTATTTATTATTCATGTTTTATCAATAATATTAATAAATAAATTATAATGTAATGGTTATTAATAATTAATAATAATATTAATATTATGTATTTCCTTTATAGATAACACTTCCAAG
The DNA here is from genome assembly GCA_023553655.1 of Myrmecobius fasciatus. NCBI lineage: Eukaryota > Metazoa > Chordata > Mammalia > Dasyuromorphia > Myrmecobiidae > Myrmecobius > Myrmecobius fasciatus. The sequence goes on along the minus strand of JAJPUD010007751.1, from coordinate 41,176 downwards.
TCTCTATCAGACACTATGCTTTGATGATGTAAGTCTATGGAGGCCCTACTACCATAATTCAATGTGTGAGCAGGAATTTCCATCCATTCTCTCAAAGAAGGTTTCTTTATTTCAGCAGGTAAAATTTAACTTTATCTAAATGGAAAATGTTTCTACTCTTTGAATTAGTTTTTGGTAGTTATGCTATCTTTAATATACTAGCAGTTGAATGGCATTCAGATTTTGGCTGTCACCTGACACCCTGACCAAAACAAAAATGGTAACAATTTATGGTTGTGGTCTGTCTTAACATGTTACTACTAATTCTCTGTTCCCCTCATAACACCATCTTTGCTATATGGGTGGCCATATAAGAAACAGAGACAGAGAAACAGAGAACTTCTGTTCTAGCTTCCTATGACCTACCTCTTTGTTCCAGATTCTCTTCCAGTAGAAAAACCACACTGACAATTAGCCTGAGTTACATGCCATTTTTTATGATAAGCAGTGATAGAAAGTAAAAGACTCAGCCACCAAGAATAATGGAATGCACCTTGAATTTAGTCAGAAAGCTTTTCGAACTTTCTACTCTTGTGACCTTGAGCCCTTAGTTTCATCACAAGGGCAACAATTTAGAAATTTTACCATGCTTGGCATTGCAGATCCAATTTTTAGATTTATTATCTGCCTGAGTGATTGATTTCATTTCATAATTCCCTTAAACATGTTGAGGACTGGGACTGAAACAAAAAGATATTTAATCAGCTTTACTTTGATGCCTTTGATGCTGTTTAGTTATATCTTGAAAGATAGATATTTATGGATAGTTGTTGGAAGAATAATTAAGGGAAAGTATCGTGTATAAATCTTACTCTTCCCTAAAATATCTGTTTTCTTAAATGAATACTCCATTTTCTTAGTTGTCATGATTTTTAAAATTATTATGGTATTGCACTTTTATTCCAAGGTCCTAGTGGTACAGGCTCTTAGACCAGATAGACTTCAAAGTGCTATGGCCCTTTTTGCATGTAAAACTCTGGGTGAGTACCATCTTAAAATTATTATTAGCATGGTATGAATCATTTATTTTTAATATGTGCTTATTTTCTTTGGATCTTAATAGCTATAATAACTTGGAGTCTTTATGCACTTTTAGTTGTTAATAAATAATATTCTGTTTTCAAAAATACAGATTTCTTTTTAACATGTTATATGTGATTGTAATGTTGAATTACATTTGAACACACTAGTCTTTATAAGCTTAAATAGTTTTTTAAAATGTTAAGTTTTAAGGGTAAAAATCAAGGAAACACATTTATAGTGAAGTGATTGTCTTCAAGTGGTGTTTAAATGTCAAGTTCTCATTGAAGTTTTCTTGGAGTTGTAGTACTAATTTCTCATTACTTGTTTACCTTTAACTACCTATATATATTTTTTTTCCTCTGTTTGATGTAATATTTTATGAAAGGAATGACAATTTTGAGGGTTTTGTCATGATTAGAAATTAATATTGTATAATAGAAAGCTACCAGATGAACATGTCAGATTAGAGGCAAATCTTCAAGGCAGTGCCTAAGGGTTACATTTTATATAAAAATATATTTTTATATAAAAATATGTTATATATTTTGTTATATAAGTATTTTATATGATTAAACATTATAAAATTTTGTTATATACATATGCTTTATCAATAATTTATAAAATACCAAATATCATATTTTCATATTTTCAAACAACACAAAGGTAGAGGTTGCTAACAATGGGTTATAGTCATTTCTAAGATTCAAAAAGAATTTGACAGGCTAGACCATTGGATTGATTCCAATACAATGAAATTTTATAGACATAAAACTAAAGGGAGGAGACAATAAAAAAGCATTTTGTCTGGAAAAAAACCTGAGAGTTTTGCTGCACTGAAAGCTCATTATTAATAAAGAGTGTTGATATGATTGCCAGATATGATTGTCAAAAAATCCTAATGCATACTTGGGCTATATGAAAATAAACATAGCAGATAGGATTTAGGAAGTGATAGTCTTATTGCATTTTCTTCTGATTAGATGATATCTGAAGTACACCATAATTTTAGGTAAGACATAAATAATCTGAAGAGTGTCCAGAGGAAAACAATTAGGATGGTGAAAGACTTTGAGTTTATTTTACATGGGGAGCTGTAGAAGGAATTGTGAATATTTTTCTCGAAGAGAAGACTCAATGAAGACATGATGATAACTCCCTTTCAATGTGTAAAGAGCTGACATATAGAAATAAGATTAGACTGAACCCAGAGGGCAGATCGAGGAATAATACATGGAAGCTTCAAAGAGACAAATTTAGGCTTTTTAAGGGGGAAAAAAGAACCTTCCTAATAGTCAAAGCAATTCAAAAGACACTGGCGATAAAGGGCTCTCCCTCCTTAGAGATCTCCAGACAGAGTTAGAAAATTCTTTGGCTTGTTGAATAAGGAATTTCTTTTTTTAACACTGATTTAGAGTTGTAGCTGCCAAAATGTCTCCAAATTCTGAAATTCTGTGTTTCTAGGAATACATAGGAAGGAAAAAGCTGGGGTTTGATTCAATGGCTCTTTCTGAAGTCTTGGCTACTTGAGACTAGTAGTCATAAAAGTCCTTGAGTCAGAAAATTGTTTTTCTTTTGAACTTCTGGTGCTTATCATAGATCCCTGTACACATAGTGTGGGCTTAATTGCTTGTTGAATTGGATTAGCTTTCAAATATATATATATATGTATACGTATACATATATGTGTGTGTATATATATGTGTGTGTATATGTATATATATAATACATTTAACAATACATAAATATACATATAATACATTTAATAATACATAGTATTATATAACAATAAATATAAATAAATATATAGTTATAAAAAACCTAGAATTTATGACTTTTAACTTATAAGCAAGCATTGTACAATGTGTTGAAACTAAACCTCTCACTAGGACTTATCTATCCTGTGAATTTTTAAAATAATTCTTAAAATAATAATAATAATTTACTTGAATGGGATACACAGCCAGAATGCGTCAGAAGCAAGACTTGAACTCGGCTCTTACTGGCTCTTAAAGTTAGTTCTTTCTCCACTAAAATACATCTTTTATTTATTTACACTTTGTATAATTGGCCCATGGTTCTTTTTATGTGAGAAAAATTTGGAGAAACTGTTGGGAAAGGCCAAGAAACAGATTTAACTTTAAGCAGTTACTAATACAATAATGATAGATTTATATTGTGTTACAAAATCTTTTTAAAGAATACCTTCAATTAGTTAATAGATCACATTGGCCTAATATTTTCTGAAAGGTATCACTTTTTATTCATATTCTATTGAATTAGTATTTATTGAGTGTGCTAGATACTATGCAAGGAATTTACAGAATTTAGGGAGAATAGAGAATTTATAATCTCATCAAGTAAGGTTACTGAAATATATTTCTCTGATCTAAATTTTCTCTAAGATAAATTTTTTTCTGTCAAAAATCAGCAGAAATTTGAATAAAATTCCAAATATATTGCTAAATTAAGCCAACATTAATCACCATCATTTTCATTAATATATAGTATGTATTCTTGAGTAGATACATCAATGAATTTGAAGAGCTAGAAAAAATTACTATGCATCAGACTACCAAAAACCTAAGGTATAATAGAGATTTCAAACAAGGAATTTGAGTATTATGTTATCGAAGAAATCAAGGTATTGATAGAAATAAATAACATTAAGCCTGAATTCCCTTCTTGGGTCTAATGGATATGTCCATGCCTGGCTCTGTTATTTGTTACTGTTAGAACTCTTCATACTATATCAATATAATGTTTGGCCTGATAGAACATCCTGATATTTGATATAATTTATGGAAGTAGTTTAACTTACTTCAAAACCTACTCAAGGCACTATATATACCACCATAGTGCCCTCTCAACTATTGTCTCCTGGGCTATTCCTCTTGGGCTATGTGTGTGAGTGAGAAATCTATAGAAAAGTATATTTCAGTTCTATCTGCCTCTGCCCCAAAGCTTTTTTAAAAATTATTCTTGAGGAGATTGCATATAAATATCTGACAAAACTTATAAATCCTTTCTCAGAACAGTCTTTTAAATAAAAATCACAAGGAAAAATCATAAATTTCAGTTAAAATTTACAGAAAATATTTTTAAACCATCCATGTTCATAGGTTACCTGAAATATCTCCATGGACTCCAGGTTAAAAATTGCTGATTTAAGGAAATTCTCTTTAAAAAGTCATAGACAAGGGCTCAATATTCTGGAAGTTTATTCATTTGATTTGGGAGCTCCTCTGATCACCCTCCCTTACATTTAAAATCTCGAGGCTTCCAAATCTCCATTTATATAAAAAAGAGATTAGGCTAGGGTATCTTTGAAATGCTCTAAATCTGGAATCCAGTACCCTTAAGAAATGCTGCAAAACGCTGAGGAATCAAGATAGGTAGAATGATACAAAGGATTTTACAGTGAGGAATGCTATCATTAATTTAGAGCTAACTGGGTTTTTATACATTGTCTGAGCCAGCCTAAATCATTTTTCGGATGAAGGAACTGAATTCCAGTGTTATTTAACTTATTGGTGCTGGAACTGGAATTTGAACTCATGACTTCTAACTTCAAATCTTTTTGTCCAGTTCTGACTTCAAATTGATCACTGACATTTCTTCAAAACACACAGTTCCAGTAGTTTAATATATAGTAATGCATTTTATACTTTCTAACTTGATAAGATGGCATTGATTTATGATGACAATTTTGATGATATTTATCCAGAGACTTGGCCACTTATTTTCCTAAATTTAATCACATTTTAAGTAGAATCATTCACTTAGTGTTCTGGAAATTGCATTGGAGTATTTGAAGCAAGATTAATTATATATTCTTTAATAGTATAACTTTTCAGTGTTTGCCCTTTCTCTAAACTAAAATATTTTACTATTCTTAATATATAAAATTCTCTTTTTATATTTATGTTGAAATGCTAAATTTGGGCTTTTTGACTGTTTATTAGCAGCCCATTCTCCAAGTAATCTTTTTATTTCAGTTCAGTTCAGCTCAAGGATTTTTATTTTCTTTGAGACATTTCAAACTCAGAGTGTCTAAAACAGAATTCATTATTTTTTTCCCAAACCCACACCTCCTTGAAACTTCCTTATTTCTGTTTTAGACACCACCATTCACCTCATCACTAAGTTCTTAACCTTGGCATTATCTTTGATTCTTTGCTCTGCATTACCCAGTCAATTAACAAATCTTTTTCATGCCTTTCTCTGAAACTCTCCTTACTCCTCACCTTGATTTTCACTACTCAGCTTCCCTGCCTCAAATCTCTTCCTACTCTAGTCCATCCTGCGAGCTTCTTCCTTAACTTCAGATCTGACTAGTCTTGTTTTTATGTCCCTAGTACTTTGCACAGTACCTCACACCAAGTCGGTGCTTTTTTGTTAATTGACATTAAGTGCTTATTATATGCATGGTGTATAGGCTCTCAGTGTACAGTTTCCTTGATGGAAGTCCTCAATAGAGGATCAACTCAGTCAGTCAACTAAAAAAAAGAATATCAAAAGTATTATATTCCAGAGTCCAGAAATACAAAGTAGAAAAGAAAACTACCCCTGCCCTTAAGGAGCTTATATTCTATTGGAGGATTCAATTTGTGCATGTGTGTACATATAATATACTCATATACATATAGATGTATGGATATGTATGTGAGCATATAATCTCTATAAGGATTCTCCTTAGTGGATTAAACATGAACTCAGATAAATAAATTATAAAGTATATGTAAAGTAATATGAAGTAATTTCAAGAACTCTAGAGCAATAACAAGTATTGGGGGAATCAGGAATAAGAAGTGACACTTCTGCTGGGCTTTGTAGGAAGTTATTTCAGAAAACTATGTTTTTAACATCGGCCTGTCACACTAAACAATTATTTTAATAGAAGTTATTATTTTATTTCAAGATCCACATCAGATTCTCCAAACATGCTTTGATATTTTGTATCCATGATCTCATCAGTGTTGGTATTTCATCTACAGAAATGACTTCTCAATGTTTTCTCATTGCTTAGATTTTTTCTGACATCCTCCTATAAGTCCTCAATAGAGGATCAACTCAGTCAGTCAACTAAAAAAAAGAATATCAAAAGTATTATATTCCAGAGTCCAGAAATACAAAGTAGAAAAGAAAACTACCCCTGCCCTTAAGGAGCTTATATTCTATTGGAGGATTCAATTTGTGCATGTGTGTACAAATAATATACTCATATACATATAGATGTATGGATATGTATGTGAGCATATATCTCTATAACTATATACACACACATATATAACATATCCTTAAATTGAGTAACAACTTAGACATTATATTGATGTTGTAGAAAAAAATTTCCTTATCATCTCCCTTGCACATTCTGAATCATTCATTGATTGTTTCAGAGTGTGTTTTTGTGTGTGTATGTATAAGTTATAGCATGTGCTCAAGGCTTCCTTTTCCAGCCCCTGCTTAGCACTGGCAGGGAGCTTCCTACGGCTCAGCTCCTTCTCATCTTCTCAGGGATCTAGAGACACTGAGATTAGGGAGTATATTTTTCTAATATTGTAGCCTCCATCATTGTATTGTCTCCATTGATTATCAGATGAGATGTTAGGTGGTTAGATTAAATATCTTTTAGAGAGGCATTTTATTAAGGTGATATAATAAGAAAATTAGTATATAGCATCCTCCTAAAAGTCTGTGATTTATATTCCCTCTAGCATGTGTAGATTTCTGGGCAAAGTCCTCTAGTTTACAGCACATGTGGCAGAAGTTGCTTAAGTTTTGGTTGCTGGAAGTTCTTTTCCTCCCTTCACAGCATGTTCATGAAGTTCATCCTAGGCACAGGAGAACTTGTATCGGGTTTCTTTTGGGATCCTGCAGCTGCCTTTCCTTAGTGAATATTGTTTATCCTTGATTCCTTAGGCAGATACTGCTTCCAGCTCATGTTTTGGAAATGCTACTAGGACAGCAATTAGAAATCCAAACATTTAGACCTTTTGATTCCCAGAGTTCTTTGGTGCTAGAGGAGGCTGTAGGAGGAGACAAAGATCTTCTCAACCAACATGAACATCTTTTCTAAGTCATTTCTCTTTGTCCAGTGGCAGATTTTTTGAAGTTAAAATGCCTTTGATTCAGTAGTCTTTGTTCACATATGGGTGTGCATATCTCTAGTTGATCTATTTAATTAAATTAGAGATTTCCTTATTGAGGTAGTGATGGGGATGCTTCTCTTACAAAGATAATATGAGTGAGTGAGGTGCTAGCAGCTGGGAGTCAAAAGAGGCCTGATGAGCTGCCAAACTGATACTTCTAGAAAGTAGTGCATCTTCAAACAAAAGCTGTAGTATCTTTCCATTGTCTTTGGGATGAAATACAAACTGGTCAGTGTGACATCTAAATCTGGTTCTCATTTACTTTCACTTATTTCATAGTTTTCTCCTCGTTCTCTTTTACAGTCAAAATGTCTTACTGGTTATTCCCTGTATATAATATTGTATCTCACAGCTGTATAACCTCACCATCATTTCCCCCATTGTCTAGAATATATTTCTTCCTCACTTGTATCATAGAGAATTCCTACTTTCTTTCAAATTAAAGTTCAGGTGCCATTTCTTCCATTATACCTTTTTTGACCTTCCCTTCTTATCCAACCCAGTTATTCTCTTATTTCTGTATCTCTCTCTTTCTCTTCCTCCTTCCTCAATCCCTCCTTGAAATTATTTTATTTTTAAGTGTTTTGAATTTACTTATACCCACAGTAGAAGATAAGCTTCTTGAGGGCAGGGGCAATTTTGATTTTGGCCTTGCCTCTTGTGCCTGGATCATATAGTAAGCACTTAACAAATGCTTGCTGAGTGAATTCCTCCCAGACTCACAGTATAAATGTCATCTTCTAATTCCTTCCTCAGTCTTGTCAACTTTACCATTGTAACATTTCTTCTGCCATCAACGTGTGTGCAGGTTCTTCCCCCCTCTTGACTGGACTATTGTAATAGCCTGGTGATTGATCTCCTTTCTGCAAGCCTCTGCATTTCCCAATTCTGTCTCTATTCAGTTGTCCTAAAGGGCAGGTTTGACTATATGTTCTCAGCTACACTCCCAGCTTCCTATATTTCTGCCTCGCTATCACCTCTAAGATCAAATACAAAATTCTTGTTTGGCATTCAAAGCCCCTTTTAATCTACACCATTCTATCCCTTTCTATTCTTCTTATACATGAATTCCTTGCCATTCTTTGAATTCTTGTTCTTTGAACAAGATACTCATTTTCTATTCTGTGCATTTTCACTAGCTGTCCCCTCATTCCCTGTTTCTATGGCCCTCTAAAATCTTGTCTCCTACAAAAAGCCTCAATTTTAGTTTTCTATGTGTTGATTTTTTCCCATTTACAGTACTTATATCTTGTTTGCACATAGTTGTTTACAAATTGTTCTCCCCCCCCCATTAGATTATGAATTCCTGGGAAACCGGTATTCTTTTACCTTTCCCCCTAGCATTTAGAATAATGCCTGGTACATAAGTAGTCACTTAATAAATAAATGTTTTGGGTATTTTTTTCCTAACTATTTGAAGGGTATTGGTTCAGATTTTGTTTTATTATTAAAGATTTTTTTTTAAATTTCAAGACATATGCATATATAATTTTTAACATTCACCCTTGCAAAACCTTGTTTCAAATTTTTTTCCCTCTTTTCTCCCCACCTCCTTCCTTAGACGACAAGTAATCCAATATATGTTAAACATGTGCAATTCTTCTATACATATTTCCTCAATTATCATGCTGCACAAGAAAAATCAGATCAAAAAGAAAAAAATGAGAAAGAAAACAAAATGCAAGCAAACAACAATAAAAAGAGTGAAAATACTATGTTGTGAACCACAGTCAGTCCCTACAATCCTCTCTCTGGGTACAGATGGCTCTCTTCATCTCAGATCGTATTAATAAAAAAAAAAAAAAACATAACTTACAAATAAAAAATAAATTTTCTTGTGTGACATCTATCCATACTGGGTTGCTACTTTTTATCTGTTTGAATTAAAGTTTTCTGAAACTAGTTAAAATGCATAGTTCAGAAATCCTTAAAAATATTTAGGTATTTGTATCTTACTCTTAACAGTTGCTTTCACCCATTATTGCACTTGAATTCCCTAAGGTATATAGGTTGCAAGGAACCGATTTGTTTATTGCACCCTCACTCATTAATCTCTCAGCAGGATAGAAATGAGTCCCACAAGCAGGAGCAAGCCTTGAATACACTGTATATTTCCCTCTTAAACTGGAAAACCATAGCCTTAGCCAGGGTATTGTACATCTCATAGAATTTAAGATTGTACATCAGGATTAACAATAATCTCTACAGCCTCATGTTAAATTTTAATGATATGCAGTATAAGTAAGACTTAAGTATCTTTCAGATAAGTCCATCCAAATCCCTTTGCCTCCTTTATTTGTTTGTGGATTGTTTTATTTGGCCTTTCTACTTAACTTTTATTTCCTTTAGTCTTTTCCTTATACACTTTAGAACTCCCACATCTAATTCATTGTTGCTTAATTAATTAAGTGCTTAGCACAGTGTCTGGCACATAGGAGGCAATTAATAAATGTTTATTGATTATTAATTTTGTCTCCATGATATAAAATTCATCTGTCTTCCTGGCAAGGTAGCTTTCTTCTATGTGTTGTATGGGTCATTGTAATTTATGAGCCACCTCCTGTTGCTGATATTGATAGTAGTTAACACAGTAGACACACTTAACTCAAAAAGTATATTGAGTTGAATTGTAAAAACAGAAGCTAAAAACCTTTTTCTACATCAACCTGGAGTATATTGTCCCACAAATACATATAGTGTTCATAGGAGGATACATGTAGTGTTCATGGGAGGAGTGAACACCAAAGAGTATATTAGTGGAGATACATATACTTTGAATTATGATAACCATTTGTCAAGTGTATTGTTATTATTTTTTTTTTTTGCTTTTTGCTGAGGGAATTGGGGTTAAGTGACTTGCCCAGGGTCACACAGCTAGGGAATGGGAAGTGTCTGAGACCAGATTTGAACTCAGATCCTCTTGACTTCAGGGCTGGTGCTCTATCCACTACTCCACCTAGCTGTCCCAAGTGTGTTGTTATTGCATTTAATGAAAATGTGTGGGATAAAAATGCGACCCCCAACTCAAAATCATTACTCAGAGATCTCTCAAAATGAAGAGTAGAAGTTTGTTAGAATCTTGTGAAATTCTGAACAGTCATTCTCCTCTGGGATAAGTCAGGGAAGAGAATGAGGCCAGAGTTTCTCGTTTGAACAGATGCCACCAGCTCCCAGGGGCCTCCAATCTCCAGAACAAGGCATTTTCAGCTTACTTATCACACACAGATATTTACCAGACCTCTTGCAAATAGATTCCCAGTCAAAGTCAGGTCTGCTTTTGATATTCTAAAAAGCCACAATTAATTCCTTCCTGCAGTATTGATTTCCAATGAAAAACCACACCAATCTCTCACAGTTATTATTCTGAGAAGTCCTCAGTTTCCCATTTCATTCAAATCCCTCCTCTTTTTCCACATATGAGGACTTCTCATCTTCATTCAAATCCTTGCAACATAATTTCTGTTGGACTCAAGGCTGTTGTCCAAAGCAAGTTGAAAAATTCCCAAAATAATATGCAATTCATCAGTCCCCTCCCAAAGTTAGTGAGTCCTTGTTGTTAAGCGTAATTTCAACTCATCCACAGTCTCAGGTTCTACAATCCATTTTTTTGCAGCATCCACAAGTCCTTTTGACTCAAGTGTAACAAGTCCAACCGCACTGTCCTCCTTCCAGACACAGATCAAGATGCAGTCTCAGGGTTGATATTTGTGCACCACAAATCCTAAAAGTAGAGTCTAAGCAACAAGTCCTTTAGTAAGTTGTGAGACATATTTTCCAATGAACAAATCCTTAGTATCTAGTACAGGATCTATACTTCCTTTCCCTCCTTGAGGATAAGGGTGTTCATACAAAAGCTCTGACAGGTTGACAATCCAGTGTCCCTCCTGGTTTAGTTCTAATCCTAACAGGACTAATGATAACTATGTTTCTGACTGCTAATCCAGTGCACTGTCTCTTGATCTCCACCTTGCCTGAGCCTGAAAAGGAAGGATGCCAGGGAGTATGAAACTCCAGGAAATCTCTAAAGCTCAGGCCAGGGACAGAAGGATCCTAGCAGTGAACTTCGACTGCTTGAATTCTCCTCCTGCCTTTGTTTCTTAATCAGTCAGATGATTGCCCCAGACTTCAAAAATGTTTCAGGCCTTTTGATCTTTTAACATATCCATTCGGCCTCTTTCCTTCCACTTACTCTGAAGGAGCCATTGTAATGCTCCAGGAGAAACTGAGGCGTATCACACATTAGAGATTAGGTAATATTTTATTGATGTTAATTGAGAGTTTAGAATCCATAGCTATGGATCGGGACTGCTGGGACTCTTGGTAAGAGTCTCAAAGTACACAGTCCATTGAGAGCTGAGACTGGCAAACATGCCAACCATCTGGATCTCAAAGTCCATCCAGCCCTCTATTGAGGGGTATCAAGGATTTTATAAGACTCTGACCCTCAGGGGAACAAAGAGCTCACGGGACAGAAGGAGGGATTGGGCACTGAGGGGATTGGAGTTCCAGGAAAGGACTATCAATTCAGTTCTGACAGGTTAGGGGTATGGAGGAAGGATCATAAATTCTGATAAGCTTGGGAAGAAGCTAGGAAACACTAAGTCTGAAGCCAAAAGATAAGGGGTATGTCTGTTGGGTTAAGATTATGATCTTGAGATAAGACTAAATCACCCCTTCTCAAATCACCCAACCCAGTAATGTAGGGGTTTTCCACTCTGGAACTTGTCTAAAAATCCCTCAAACAATTACATATCCTGAAGAAACATTGGTCACTTAGATAATACAGACACAAACTATTCATTATAACCCAAAATTTAATAGTCACTTTCAGTTCCCCCCTCTTTTCATAGGCTTGAAGATTTCTCACCCAAACACACATTCTCTGCTGAGGCATCTATGACCCAGGCTTTCAGGCTGATTTCTCCCAGTACTGACTCTAATCCACCCTCCACTATTTAGAACCAACACTCACATCAGTGAAAGCTTTCAGGAACCACTTCAGTTAGTCCTGAATTTAGCTAAATCTTGAACTACTGTAAAGATTAAGTGTATAAGCAAGTAGTAACAGGATATTGCCCTTAGAACAATGAGCAGTAATCACCACCAACTCCCACTATCTGTCGTGGAAACCCAGTTATCCTAGACCAGATTAGCATCTGGCAGCCATAGAACTCCAGCACTGTGGAGGCCTGAGGCCTCAGAGCCCTTGTCACACCCTCCCACCTCAAGCAGTCCAGACCCAGATTCATTTGGGACAAAATGGACAAAGGTCTCATCTTCTGGAGCTGCTTCAGACTGACAAGGGGCATAGCTAGATCCAGTGGGGTCTGACTGAAGAGGGCAGATAGCTGGTGCTCCTGGTGGCTGCGGCCGGTGCTGAGTGTCAGAATCAGGTCTCAGGTGACTTCAGGTTGACCAAGTGGTTGGAATTTTCAAAACTCAGAGTCTGGAAGAAACAACTCTCACAAATACATTAAAAACATACAAGGACTAAAATTGAGCAGAAGAGAAAGAAGACACAAAAGTAACCAGAAACTAGAAACCTACCCAGAAAAGGGCTGAGGGGGAGATGAGGCTATCACAAATGCCTCTTGTCCAAATAACCTTCCCTAGGATAAATGCCAAAAATGTTTTCCCAAAATCATTGCTTTTCTTTCCTCAAAGGAAGAGGTGTAATGGGCAAAACATTGTGCCCCTCAGTGAGTATGATCTCTCCCAACAAAAGCCCTAGATTCTCACAAGGAAAGGCTTTTACCCAACTTGCATAGGTGTTAACACAACTGAAAACACTTTGAAGTCTCTGCAAGAGGCCCATTTACAGGTCTTTCAGAATTTACTTACCTGGGAACTATAAAAAATATCAATTAAACTTTTGGAAATAACCCTACCAAATTATAGATCACATTTGTTATCATATTCCTTAAACAAGGAGAAAATCCTGCACTTAAATAAACAAATATTCAGGTAATTGACACCATGCAACAAAGTGAGCTGTCCCTTTTAAAAATATTCTCTGCTCTCTTTCTAAAGAAGCAGCCAAAAGCTTCGGGTGGGGGAAGGGAAGCTAGTTATCTTCACCTTTGAGAAAAATCCTTCCCCTTTCTCCCTCCCTCACTCAACTTTTAAAAGACTTGCCTCTTCTTTTTTTTTCTCCATGTCCTCTTCTCTTTCTTGCTACATGCCTTTTCCTTCCTTCTCTCTCTTCCCAAATATCTTTCTGACACTCTCTCTCCTTTTCCTTTGTCTATCAATTCCTTCTCCCATTCATATAAAATCATCTCTTTTCTCCTTTCTTTTTCTTTTCCTTTCCTTCAAAACTTTCAAGATTCACAATATAGTGAATAGTTAAATAATTCCATAAAACTCACACACATGTTCAAAATTAAATTTGACAAAATTTAAAGCATAACTAATAATGTTTACCAATTACCCCATATGTTTCAGAAGGTAACATGAGTTATCAGGACTTTTTGAAAAAGCTATTATTAAACTAACTCAAATCACATATAGCTTTTAGAAATTTCTCTTTCAATGCTAAAAGATCAATTATTCAAACAAATTCCTAAGATCTTATATCCAGAATAAACAGATCTAACATGCACAAGGCAACAATAATTATTTCCCACAATTTCAGAATTTTAAAAACTAAGTTTCCAAAAATTCAATAGACCAATAAACCAAAAAGGATATGGCTTTTCCCCACTTACGTAAATTTTCTAAAATTCCAATTAAATGTTGCAAACAAACTGGATTACCATTTGGTTGTGTGTGTGTGTGTGTGTGTATGCATACACATACACATACATTTTAATCTGATTCCCAGAAACTTTTCCCAAATTTTTAAAAGTTAATCAACATCAGTTTCCTTTGTTCTCTCTCTTACCTCCCCAGGCAGAGCAGCATCTTGAATAAGATAAGACTTTATTTCTCTCTCTCTCTTTCTCTCTCTCTCTCTCTCTCTCTCTCTCTCTCTTTTTCTCTCTGCCAGGGTTTTAAACAGCTAAACTTTTTCTCTTCCTTTTTCTTTCAAATTAGTGCAAACAGGTTACAATTAAGCACAAGTTGAAAACCACAAGCATTTTATGCTAAGCACCAACACAGAAACAATCCCAATATAAAAACTACTCTTCACTAAGCTGATTGGGCATAGTTTCTTTCTCTGTCCCTGGCTCTGAGTTCCCTGCTGCAGTCAGGAAGCCGGAAAGGGGAGAAAGAAACTATATTTGCTCTGTCTTCACTCTCTAGTAACCAATTATCAAACTCCCGAACTATTATTCCATTGGACTTTACTGAAGTAACAAACTTGGCCAGAGTTGGGCCTATGGGAAAGTCTCTCTCTCTCTCTTTTTCAAATTAATTTCCTCTATGTATAGATATTGGGTCCCAGAAACTGATCTTTTTGGAGACACCCCCATAGTTCTCCATTACTGATTGATTCGAAGTATCCTTTCCAGGTTTCCTCAAGTACCTTGGCTTTCTTCTGCTAATTCAGCCTCTTCAATGGAGTTGTCATTGGAAGCCAGAGATTTGCATATTCCTTTTCCTCTGGATTGAAAGGACTTTTCCCATTTAGGCCTAATTACTTCTCTACTCTGATTTTGTACACCCCAAACAAAGCAACAATGTTCTATCATTACCTCTTCCCCTTTCAGTTCAATAATTTATCTCAATCCCTCAGCCGATTCCCTAATGAACTTTCAGCTGGTATTCCCAGACCTGGATCCTGGTTTTGAACACTAGATTGCACTTTAATCCCTCTGTAAAAGGATCATCCCCTTTACTAATGGTCACCTAAGAGTTTATTAAAGCTTCCTCTGGAATCCTGCAGTCTAACAACACACCTTAATTTAGGAGAGCTATACTCTCAGGTCTCCCTTGGCTGCCAAGGATTCACAAACTTTCCCGAGGCTTACCTTAGTTTGCATAGGCAAGTTTTCCTGACCATGAGCTCAATTCAATTTATACACACCAGGCTTACTTCTGCTTCCATCTTCACTGAGTCTCTATTTATGGTGCTTTTGCCCAGTAGAGAGGAGATTGGTGTCTGTTTTGGAGACGGGGACAAAAGTTCCCTTTGGCGCCATTGTGTCTCCAAAACCAAGCAACAATTGTTCCCTTACCAGGCATTTATCCTGGATGAGCCCCCAGAACTGTGTGGGATAAAAATGCGACCCCTGGACTCAAAATCATCAATCAGTGATCTGTCAAAGTGAAGATTATAAGTTTATTAGTCACATGAAATTCTGGATGGTCATTCTCCTCCAGGACACATCAGGAAGAGGATGAGGCCAAATTTTCTCATTTGAGCACATGATTTATAGAGAGAAGGAGCCACTGGGCTCTCAGGATCTGTCAATCTCCAGAACAAGGCATTTCCGGCTTACTTATCACACACAGATATTTACCAGATCTCTTGCAAATAGGATTCCTAGTCAAAGTCTGGTCTGCCTTTGATATTCTAAAAAGCCACATTTAATCCCTTCCTGCACTATTGATTCCCAATGAAAAAACACACCAATCTCTCACAGTCATTATTCTGAGAAGCCCTCAGTTTTCCATTTCACTCAAAAGCTTATATTGGATGATCTTTCGGGTTTCCTTCTTGCTCTAATTTTCTATGAAACTGAGTATTTCTTCCTTTTCTTTTGTAATTTCCTAGTCTTTTGGGCTGATAAAATTTTCCATGTAATTGAAATGGTACTCTTGTGTTTTGTGAATCCATTTTCATTCAGTTCCCCCAAATATAGAACTAGCTGGCATATTTTCCAAATAAATTAGTAATTACTCAAAGGGAATGGGTTCACAAGAAAGTTCTTCTGTTTCTGATTTCTAACTTGGACATATTTTAAGCCCCTAGGAGAGACATTTTCCATTTCATTTAGCAATATGTAATTTTTCTATATCCCACCTTTTTTTTTGCCTTATTGTGCATTACTCTGCTTCCCACATTCTGTAAGCCTGCCAAACTACCCTTCTTGCTGTAACTGGTATACATGATACAATATTTTAACGCATGGAGATACTGAGGCAGTATAGAGATTAGATATTTTTAATAGTTTATTTATAGCAGTGTAGAGTTTGGACTGGCATCCATATTAGCCAGTGTCTGGATAGGACTCTTGTCTCAAAGTATCCAGCACCAGAGAGTTTGGAATCCATAGTTATGGATCTGAATGAGACTTTTGTCTCAAAGCATCTAGCCCTTGAGTGAATGGCTCCAGGGACTCTTATAGGACTCTGGCACTCGGGGAAACAAAGGCAGAAGGAGAGGTAGAGTACTGGGGGGATAGTTCCAGGAAAGGACCATAAATTTAGTTCTGACAGGTTGGGGGTATGGAGGAAGGATCATAAATTCTGATAAGGAGCTAGGAGACACTGAGTCTGAGACCAGAAAGATATGCCCAAACATTGGAGATAAGCCATCTGGATTTATGACTCTTTGGAATGCTAGTGGCCATAGCTCTGCAGCCCTAATTATCTCAGTCCTAATGGCCAGGAAGTGGGGAGGGTTGCCACCAGGGAGACTGAGGCAGAACAATTCAGGGAAATTGAGACAGGGAAACTGAGGCACAACAGTATATCATGTTTCTATATGCCATTGTACAAACTTTTTTCCATCCTATAATATTGCTCTTCCTCTGCTCTATGTTCTTGGACTCTGTGGTCTTATTCAAGATTTAAAGTACCATTTTTTGCATGAGAACTTTCTTGACCTCCTGCTCCCCCAGGTGCTAGTGTCTTCTTTTCCAAGGTAACTATCAAGGTTATCTTGCTTCTGTTTTATATGTGTTTTTATATACCTAGATATATGCAAGATTACTTGCATTCATGTCTTCTTGGGAGAGAAATATTAATGACGTTATGATTCATACTCATCATTTCTAGATGAAAAACAATTGACAAGTATTTTATTTATCTCCTTTTATCAATATGCAGTTGTTTTAATTAGGAGATTTAAGGGATGTGTAAGTATGTATAATACATATGTGTATGTATAATAATATATTTGTGTATACATATATGTGTGTGTGTGTGTGTGTATGTATGTATATTCATTTTCTTTTTATTTGCTTAATATGTGCTTTAGGAATGAAAGAGTTGTCCCCAGCACCTTTAAATCTGAAACGTCTATATAAAGAGACATTAGAAATTGAACCGGTTTTGATTATTATTTCTCCTGGAGCTGATCCTTCCCAAGAACTACAGGAACTTGCTAATACTGAAAGAAGTGGAGACTGTTATCATCAGGTTAGTCCAGGTTTTTATTAATTCTCCTATCATTACTATTGCTTCTGCTTCAGTTAGTATTATTAGAATACTTTATCTGTTGATGAGAAAAGAATTTGTTGCTTATCCTTTAAAAATATATTCTTTTTCAACTCACTAGTATGTAACTTACTGTGTCATAGGTTATGCTTTTGGATGCGATTTAAACTGGAATATTAGGATCATTTTCTGTGGGAAAAAAAAAGAAAAAGCTATCTAATAAAAATGTGTTTATTTAATGTATCATGATAATTGAAATTAGTTGAGAAATTATTTTTATTATCTAGGTAATAATTCCATCAGTTTTCTATTTCATTTTGCAGATTCCAAAAGAAGCGTAGGCCAGAATGAACCAGGCCTCAGAGGGCCTGATTTTTAGTTCTGGATAAACCACTCTACCTTTCAAAACGTGGGTCTGAAGCCCAAGAGAGAGGTCAGAGTTAAAGACTGAGGGCTGGGTCATAAAGATGAAAGTCAAAACTGCCAAAAAAAAAAAAAAAAAGAATATAGGAGAAATAATAGGACTTTGGGTGAACTCAGCATTGAGGGGGCAAAGTAAAAACAGAGAAAGAAATAGGGAGATAGATAAGAGGAGAACCAAGGTGGGGAATGATATTTTAGGGCAAAGGGAGGAGAAAATATCAAGAATAAAAAGTAAATATAAAAGTAAGAATAAAAATGCCAGTGTAAAGTGTTATAGGGAGATCAAGGAAGGTGAAAATTGGATTCAGAAAATCATGTCCATGAGAATGAGATAAAAAGGCATAATTAGACAGCAATTTTTCTTACAAATTATGGAGGGTTTGGAATATTGAAAGCTCAATATGAGTCAGCACTGTAAAAGGGTAAAGCTAAGGAGACCTTATGCCAGTTTGAGGAAACCTTGCCTCTGCCACTAAGAAGATAATAGTCCCTTAGTATTCTACCCTGGTTAGAACACAAGATACTGTATTCACTTCTTATACTTTACTTCCCTCCTCACTATGTTGTTATAGAATAAATTGTTTTGGTTTTTTTTTTGCTCATTTCACTATTACTTCATGCGTCTTGTTTTTCAGAAACTACCCCTATCTTCATCTCTATATACCTAAATTTATTCAGCAATTCCTCCTCTGATAGATGCCCTTTTAATTCCCAGATCTCTGCTGTTACAAAAAGATCTACTATAAATATTTTTGTATATTTGATTTTTTTTCTTTCTTTGATCTGTTTGAGAATATAGACTTAGTAGTGATATTGCTGGATCGAAAAGTATGCATTGTTTAATGACTTGTTGGATATAGTTCCAAAAAGAATTTTCCAGAATGGTTATATTCATTCACAATTCCCTCAACAGGATACCAGTAAGCCTGTTTTCCCACAATTCTTGCAATAATTGCCATTTTCTTTTTCTGTCTTCAATCTATATATGCAAAGTGGAACCACAGAAATGCTTTAATTTTCATTCTCTTATTTTAGTGATTTGGAGCAGTTTTTATGTGGCCATCATTTTCTTTTATTTCTTCCTTTTAGGACTGTTGGTTTATATCCTTTGACCAGTTATCTATGGAGAAATGGCTCTCATTCTTACAGATCAGTTCCTTATATCAAATCAAACCTTTTGCAAATCTTGCCAATCAAACCTTTATAAGAAAAACTTGCCACAGTGATTTTGTCAATTAACATTTCCCTTACTAACTTCATTGATTTTGTTTATACATTTAAAAAAATTTTAAGTAAATAAAGTTTTTCTTCTGTGATCTTCTCTCCCTTGTCTGATCGTGAATTATTCTCTAATCCATTGTTGAAAAAGCTGCTTTTTTCCCCTCCTTGATTATTTAATTTGCTTTTGCAGCTTATTGTGGTACATGGTGATAGATCTTAATATAAACCTAATTCTCTAAGACTTTCTGTTTTTCCCAGAAGTTTTTTGTTGAATAATGATTATTCCTTATCCCTGTGGTTGAATACTTTGAGTTTGTTGAATACACTACTATGTATGTTTGTGTTACTAATCTGTTCCACAGATCAACTTTTCTGGGTTTTTTATGATCACTGTTGTTATTTTATAGTTTTAAGATCTAATAGTGCCATTTTTACTTCCTTACCATTTAATAAACTTTCTTTTGAAAACTTCAACCTTTTTTTGTACTTCAGATGAATTTTGTTATATAATTTTTTTCTAGGCTTTCTAATATCTTGATATATTACTTGATATGGCACTGATTAAGTAATTTAAAAATTACAAATTAATTTTTTATTATATTATCATACTCCAAGCATAAATAATTAAGATCTCTCCATTTATTTAAATCTGTCTTTATTTTTGTAAAAAAAATTGTAGTTGTGCTCTTTTGTATATGTCTTGATATATGGCCTTCTAATATTTTACATATTTTGTGGCTATTTTGAATGGAAAAGAGCTTTGAAAGAAAGGTACTGTTAAATGGTATAGAAGTGAAAAGGAAAATGAGGGTTTACAAAGGAGGAATTCTCAAGATGATGATAGTTAATCTTGGGGAGATCATTTAAGGGAAATTTGGATAATGGATTTCATGGTGAGTCAATAGATGTCACTACAGTCATCAATTCTGGCAAAAGGAAAGAGAAAGAAGGAATAGGCACTGCTTAATGCTTGACTAGAAATGGTATTTCAATATTACCTGCTAGGTTTTAGAATATATGTAAAGTATAAAAAGCTCAGAAATCTCATCATAAGAGTTCTAAGCATTAATTCATTATAAACTATTAAAATTTTGTATTTTAAAGGTGACACTGACAACATATTCTGTAATATAAATGTTGTCTATTTTCTTCTAGGTTGCCATGGGCCAAGGTCAAGCTGATTTAGCAATTCAGATGCTGAGAGAATGTGCTCAAAATGGAGACTGGCTGTGCTTGAAGAACTTACATCTTGTGGTTTCATGGCTTCCAGTTCTGGAAAAGGTAGACTTGGATAAGGGGGATGTAATAAGTATATTGTTTAATTTATTCCCTAAAAGAACCCCTACATAACATCATTTTGTATGAAATTGTAACACATGGTACTTGTGAAATTTGAGAAATCAGAGTATGATGAAATCACCTTAAATGTCTTTAAAACTTTGTTAAGTTTACTTTTAAATGCAAATTCAGAAAGCGATTCTTTTTCCTGGAAAGATATCCTTTTAACTTTTTGATTTTATATGTTACACAGTACTTTAGACTCAAGGGAAGGTTGTTTTATTTTGTTTTTAAATTTTGTCGCAAAACAGCATATTGTTTAGGAAGAAAAAGGCAAACTTAGTTTACTTTGAAGGAGAAGAACAAGCACTATGTAGATCAAGACACCAAAGTGAGGAAAACTATAAATTGGAAAGTCTGTTAGTGGTGTTTTATACTTTAATGAAGCAGGGAGAGTTTGTTTTGTGGCTGCCTTTTGTTCAGCCTAAGCCATATGGGAAGAGTTCAGCAAGACAGTCAAAGTGAGCAGTTACTGCTGATACTACCTGGATTTGAAATTTGAATTATATATCTTAGAGAGTTGTGATAAACACAATTTAAAAAGCAAATTCAAAGTGCTATATAAGTATGAATGAGATGTATATGAATGGATAAATAGATGTATGAATGGATAGATGGATCTATTAAAAAGATGGATCTAGAATGATAAACTAAAACTTATTAAATTAAAACTATTTAATTTTCTCTTAACACCTCAAGTAGCAGAATAGTTTGTAATCACGACAGAGAAGTATTTTTGATCAGTCAGAACAAATTGACTTTAAGATTTGATGTCAAGCTAGCCTGTAATCTCATTTTTGTAAAACAGTGTAAATAAGATGATTCTGGGATAGTTTTTTCAGGTCATCTTGAAAACAAAATAAAAAAATTAAATCACATTTGTTTTTATTAATTTATTAATGATTATACTTAAGAATTACTGAAAAGGGTGTTGTATTGTACCATAAACATTATTTTCTTTAAAAGTTTGCTTATATATCATTAATCCTTAGTTTTTATAATATTAGTTGCATTCAACTTTTTAAATAGTCATATGTCACAAGCATCATAACCAACATTTATACAGACCTTTTAAATTTTGCAGTGTTTTACACATATTACCTCATTTTAACATTTTAACAACCCTTATAAGCAAGATGCAATAATATTCCCACTTTACAGATGCAAAAACTAAGAATGAAACTTAATATGAATTACCTAGTTGTTGTTATATATTATGTAAGTAGGGTATAACTATTGAGAGTCATGTAATTAGATAATTATGATTGATGTACTCATCCTCAACAGACCATTTATTGAGTACCTATTATTTACTCACTGTTGTGCTGATTGATACTGAGACTCAAGAGAAATATTCCATTCCCATCTTCAAAAACTGTAATCTAATAAAAAACAAAATCAACCCATTCCAGGCAATTGAGAACAATTAATGTAGTGGGCAATAGGAGTTTGGAGATGGGAGAGGAGTTGGTGTGGGTAGAAATATTAGAAGGAAGTTTAGTAGAAATGGTATATAAGTCTTGAATGATGAATAGAGTTAGATTAAGAGTTAGAAGAGAAGACTTCTAGTATAAATTATATAAGGAACCACATATAGGATGTTCAGCATATATGTTGGGAAATAATCGGAACAACATGGGATTGGTACTGTGGGACCAGATTTTAGAGGGCCTAAAGCCATCAAAAAGAGTTTTGATGTTGGCAATAGACCTAATTGTAGGTTCAGAATATAAAATCCTAATTGATAGGTTGAGAACTCAATCACTTAAATTTGCCTTTCTTAAAGCCTGTTGGGTTTACTTTATAAAGAAGCTGACTTGTGTGAGTATGTGTTCTGTAAATGTTTCTATAGTGTTAATTTACTTTTTTGTTTCCTTATTTTTGAAGTGCTAAACTGAGAATTCCCAAGATATAAGCTTTGCATTTTTACATTACATGGCTGTGACTACATTTTTCATTTATAAATGTCACATTTATATTTAACCATAACATTTTGCCATCCTATCCATTCTCACCCCTTCTCTTTCCATGTCACACTTTTTTATAATTGAAACACAATACTTGGATTATATCACACTTGTAAACCATATTTTTTCAGTCATCATTAACTTAATCTCATTAAAAAAACTTTCCTAATTATTTAATAGGAAATATATGATACATATAGATATTTAAGGTTCTAAAAATTAAAAACAGGTCCACTTGTAGTACTTATTTAAATAAATATGTTATTTTCTTTCTTTCTTCCAGGAATTAAATTCCCTCCAACCCAAAGAAACTTTTCGTCTTTGGCTCACAGCTGAAGTTCATCCCAACTTTACTCCTATTTTACTTCAGTCCAGTCTGAAGATAACATATGAGGTAAAAAAAAGTATTATAAGCTTGAATCATTCTATAATGGTATGTTACCAATATATATGTGGTTACATACAATATTGTAGTAAGTGAGAAGGAATGTGTATTATACTTACATGCTCTATATAAAAATGAAAACATTTGAAAATAGAAAAATTGGAGACAAAAGGCCTGAGTTAAAATCATAGTTCTTCAACCAACTCCTTTGGTTTCAGTTTATTTTTTAAAATGGTAGAATTATACTGGAAGATTTCTGAGGTCCAAATCAAAGTCTCTGACACTGAATAAAAAAAAAGATTGAATCTATGAAAAGATGTTTTAGTCATCTTTTTTTCACTTGAGAATCAACATATTGAGAGTCAATAAAATAAGGTACAAAAAGCAAGAAGACCTAATTCAGTTCTTGGACCTATCATATCTAGTTATGCCATGTAATCTGAGTATCTTTATATGGAAAAATAGAGATTAAAAAGACCTGCCTTGCCTACTTTTTAAAATCATTGAGCAGATCAAATGAGATAATCTTTGTGCATGTGCTTCATAAACTATTCATAATGCAAATACAAAGCATTGTTATCACTCTTTCTTGTGGCAGTGTTTTAATAATAGCAGTAGTAATGTTGGCATTTGCATTGTTTCAGATTTTGAGGAGATTTAAGTAGCCATTTTGTCTCATTCACATTAGCCACAATAGAGAATGAAAATATGTTTATTTTAAACTTGTTCTTTTTTGCATTTATTCATTTTTCTAGTCATTGTTATTAATTTTTGAAAATATATGGTTAAAATTACATTTTTTCTGGTAAATAAAGAATAATTATTTAAAATATTTTTCACTGATTTTTCCATTTCTCTCATGGTAGGACAGAAAATATTCCTTATCATTTTAGAAACAGAATTTTACATCAGTAGGGGAATGTACAAGTCATATATTTCAAATTACCCTTTATGCATTAGAAAATGAGATCAAAAAAGAAGTAATGGACACTTTATTAGTTGAATTTAGAATAGACGCTGTATTTTGCAGACGATAGCATGTTTGGTATTTCCCAAACTATAATATACAAAAACTTGAAGTTTCACATAAGGGATTATTTGAAAAAGTTTTAGATTTTCCTAAGGTTAAAAAAACTAGTTCCAAAGTTTGCAATAGAATCTGTATTTGTTCTAATTCACTATTTTTATATTTCATCCTTTTCCTAATATTCTATGAAAATGATATCAAACTTAATTAGAAATGGGGGTCTCTCTAATCCTAATTTTATACATTAGGAATCTTACAGGTCACATATTGACAGTTTTAAAATGTAATATTTTTTACTATTATATTTTAATAATTTTGTAAAATATTTTAAATTACATTTTAATCTGGTTTAGCTGCACCCAATTCTTGGTGTATTTGATACTAGGACAAAATCTGGGAAAGCCTTTTATAGTTCTTATTATACTACCAAGAAATGCATGTAATTCCATAGGTTGACTTTCAAAATGACTAAAATTAATCCCATTGTTCACAAAGAAATCCTCAAAATTCAGATCTCAAAAATGAGTTCTTGTTTCTCCTAGGCCTGGAGGACTCTTTGGAGAAAAGCAAAATTTAGAGCTTTCTTGATTTTACTTAATTGCCTTATGAATTAATTGTCTGTGAATCTAACTCTTAAAAATGCATTAGATATTATGTTTTGTTTTAAAGGTCTGAGAACACTTTTATGTTATCTCATTTTAGAGAATATGTATCTCATTTTGAAAACTTTCAGTGAGTAACTTCAAATATCTGCTGAGAATGATATTTATGTGTTTAATATTTCTTACACATATAAAATGTTTTGAATTAATTATTTAAAAACTAGACTAAAATCCACAAAGTATCTGTTGTTTTTTTTTTGGGGGGGGGCTTACTCTCCTCGACCCTAAAAAAATCTGATGGTTGCAGCAGTTCTTTAATACACAGTAATTACATTGAACTGTATATATATATATATATATATATATATATATATATTTGTTCAGAAAACCTCTTTTTGATCTGTTTAAATTAAAGTAAACATATTTATCTCATGAAATATAATTATGTTATTGTGAAATAATCTTTTTTTTTTCTTTAGGCACCTCCAGGTTTGAAGAAGAATTTAATGCGGACATATGAATCCTGGACTCCTGAACAAATTAGCAAAAAAGACATTGTAGAACGGGCACATGCCCTCTTCAGCCTGGCCTGGTTCCATGCTGCATGTCAAGAAAGAAGAAATTATATTCCTCAAGTGAGAAATATCATTTTTATGAAAATATTAATTTTAGCATATTGTTTCCTTAAAGTCAGAGATCCTTCTTAATCTTGGGTCTGTGAACTGTTTCTTTTAATATTTTGAAAATTACATTTCAGTATTAATTGATTTTCACAATCCTGTGTATTTTATTTTATTTATTTAATTTGAATAGGGCTTCATAGGCTTTGATTTCTTATATTATGACAGTAAAATCAAATTATCCATGTACTCTCCATGTATACCTATAACAGAAATACAATTCTCAAGAGTTCTTTTCTTTTTACCTTTTTATGCTTCTCTTGAGTTCAGTATTTTGAGGTCAAATTTTTTGTTTAGCTTTTATCTTGTCATCAGAAATAAATGGAATTTACCTATTTCATTGAATGTGCATCTTCTTCCCTGAAAGAAAATGCTCAGTTTAGGGGAGGTAGATTATTCTTGACTGCATTCCAAGTTCTTTTGCCTTTCAGAAAATCAGATTCTAGGCCCCTTTGATTCTTTAAAGTGGAACCTGGAAGGTCTTGGGTAATCCTTATTGTGGCTCCTCAGTATTTGAGTTGTTTTTTTTTCTGGCTGCTTGCAATAGTTTTTCCTTGGTCCAATAGTTCTGAAATTTATCCACAATATTCCTTGGAGTTTTAATTTTGGGATCTCTTTCAGGAGGTGTTCCGTTAATTCTTTCAATGGCTATTTTACCTTCTGATTCTATGGCATCTGGGCAGTTCTCTTTGATAATTTCCTGAAAAATAGTGTCTTGGCTCTTTTTTTCATCATGGTTTTCAGGAAGAACAATAATCCTTAGATTGTCTCTCCTAGATCTATTTTACATGATAGTTGTTTTCCCAAGTAGGCATTTTACATTTTCTTCTATTTTTTCATTTTTTTGATTTTGCTTAACTGATTCTTGATGACCCATTGAGTCATTCATTTCCATTTGTTCAGTTCTGATTTTTAGTGAATTGTTTTCTTCATTTACTTTTTTTTACTTCTTTTTGTATCTGTCCAGTTGAGTTTTTAAATGAGTTGTTTTGTTCTATGGATTTTTTTTTCCATTTCACAAATTCTGTTTTTTAAGGAGTTATTTTCTTTTTCCCTTTTCACAGATTCTGTTTTTTAAGGAGTTATTTTCTTTTCCCATTTTGTCAAATCTGTTTTTTAAGGGGTTATATGCTTTTTCCATTTCCACTATTTTGTAGTGAACTTTCTTCAGATAATTTCTGTGTTAACTTTTCCAAACCCTCTTGCAGAGTTCTCATTTCCTTTCCCCATTTTTCTTCCAGCTCTCTTTTCAGATCCTGTATAACTTCTTTTAGGAGAGCCTTTGTGTGATGGGGATCAATTTATCTCACTCTTTAGGGCTTTATCTGGAGAAGATTTGCTTTTAGTCTCCTCAGGCTTTGAAATCTGTTACTCTCTTTCACCGTAAAAACTATCTACAATCAGAGTTCTTTTTGGTTTTTTTATTCATTTTTTAGAAAAGTTGAGATCTGCTTTTAGGGTGACGGAGGTATCCAAGCTTTCTCTATAGGGGGCAGGGGCTGGGTGGGCGTGGCCAGGCCCCGGGAGATTCTGGCCTTAGGGGCTCACTCTTTACCTTTGGTGCTTGTGTTGGATGCTTTCTAACTTCTCTGCTGATCTCCTGGCTTGCAGCCAGGGCAGAAGAGCCAGCACTGCTGCAGAGTACTCCCTGCCCGAGGGTCTGCGCTGCCTGCACTCCCGCTGTGTGCTCGGCCCTCCCCGCTCAGTGCCCAATTGAAACAGACCCTTTCTGGAGGTCTCCAAAGTTGTCTTCTGCTGGTAATTTGTTATACTCCCAATATGTGTGGGTTCTGCCAGCCCAGAACTCATTCAGAGGCTGGGTTTGGTAATTAGTGTGAGGGTCGTGGGAGGTCAGAAAGAGCCCTGTGTCCTCTCCGCCATCCTGGCTCTGCGCCCCCCCCCCCCAGCTTCATTTGATTTCTAGGGTGGTCCATGACACAAAAAATGGCTAGGGGCTCCTGCCTTATTGTATTTTGGGGGGGTTGTTGTTCCGGGCAAAAATAATTTGGATTGTATAATAACATACAATTATTGAGTACCAATTATGTGCCGGGCACTTAAGCAGACCCAATATTCTATGAGACAAAATGTAATTTATAATATATATGTAAAATTATCTTGTGGACTGAACAAAATCCTTACTGATTCTACCTTGGGAGATTACTTTATGGCAGTGTTCCTAATCTAATCTCCTTTGTTTGGGATACATTGCCACAGAAGTTAAAATATTCAACATTTATTAAGTGCTGGCTACACTGCTAAATGGTGAATCAGATACAGAATGAAGATAAAAACTATATTTACCATTTTGGAGCTTAGATAAAGAGCTACATATAACATATAACCATGATACCCAAAAATATACTTTGTATAGCAGAGAGGTACAAATCAAGTACTATGTGTAGTCTTAGAAGGTGTGATTAACCCTAAAAGAGAAATAAAGTTTTTTGGGAGAAATGACCCCTGAGTTGGCATTTAAAGCATGGGTAGCAGTTCATTAGGCTAAAGAAGAAATGGAAAATATTTGAGATACGCGTGGAAAAGGTATGGAAGTAGAAAGGCAAAGTAGATTAAGAAGAATACAAGGTGGCTAGAATATAGAGTGAGTTAAGAGGAATTGTTTGATGATAGGAGAGATATATTTGCATGTGATTTTAAAGAATTGTGAATGTGACAGAAAGGAGGGAACTGATATTGGATGGCTACTCATGATTTTGTAAAGGATGCTATGTCATCTGCTTTGTAAATGTGAAAGATCAAAACATATTTGAGAGCTTAAGGAGGCTTCAATAATTAGAACAATTTCAATATTAGGATATTTTGAATAATTTCAATGAGAAATGAGCAAAAAAAATTAATTGGAGAATAGTAAAAAGGCTTTTGACCAATAGTGGGGGTCCAACAAAAATTAAGGCACTACACAGTTTTAAGAAGTGAAATCAGTTCATTTGTTGTTGTTTTAATCTTTTCTCTACTCACAGTCAGTAGTTAGGAACCAGAATATAGTAGATTCCAGAATGTAGTAGATTGAATGGTGGCTTGAGTTAGGAAGGAAGGAAACAAACATTTACTAAGTGCTTACTGCATAGTACTAAATACTTAGGAAATGCATTCTTGCTTGATTATAACAGTTCTGTGGGGGAGGCGTTATTATTAATTCCATTTTACTTGCACAACGTTACACTGCTCGTAAGTATCTGAAGCCAGACTGGAGTTCAGGTTTTCCCGACTTCCCATTCAAAGCTCTATCCACCTCACCACCTAGGAAAGTGAAAGTGATGGAAGTCATAGGGCATGTGGTGGAAAGAGATCCTGAGCCAGGGTTATAGCCAGACAGAACCTATGTGCATCAGCAGAGCCTTGAGGAGCTGTGAAGAGGAAGAGATATGTGGGTCATAGTGATTTTGAAAGAAGGGAACATACAGATACCCCACTACCACCACATCTGCTGTAATCTTTCTGGAGGCCACTCTTCATTCCTGCCATTTTATATGACTAGGAGATGGAATTTACATAAACTTTCTTTCCCATTGCTCTTTTTATTCCATTGTTGATTTCTATACAACCACCTGTCACTATCATTATTCACATGTATTTTGCCTATTATTTTTTTACAATTTAATTATGATCCTAGATTAAGGCAACAGTCTTGTTTTAATACAATGTAGATTTAGCATATAGATTCATAGATTTCATAGATTAGAAACTTAAACAAGCTATAATAATATTTTTGTGGGAAAACTTCTGAGTTTCAAGCAGATGCATTGAAACCTTTGCAATACTGTCTATTAGAAAGGTTATTTTGAGAGGGATTTTGTTGTTGTTAAAATGCATTATCAGTGAAATAATTCAGATCTTCCTGACTCTAGTCAAGTCTAATGATTTTTTTTTGTAATTCTATTCATCTTCTTTCTAAGTAAGCTTCTTTCTAAGAAAACTCTGTTTTCCCTTGAGTTTTTTAACCAAAGAGTTTATGTTGTAAATTGTATTATTGATGGCTTCCATATCTTTTAACTTGTCAAGTAATCCGACTTAGATACTTTCCAGATTCTTTTTGTCTCTTCACTATGGAGATTTGAAGATTGATTTGTGTCAGGTAAACTTCTACACGAAATTATTTTGTTTGGGTTCTGTCTTATTTTCCCTTGTATCTCATTTTTCATTATCAGTAACTACTTAGAATTATTTTAATTGCATGCCATATCTTTCCATCAGTCTTATAGCTTTTGATATTTGCTCATTTAATGGTGAAACTATGCACAGATTCCTATTCATACCAATGATAAGCCATGATCTGTATTATTTCACATCTTATTATCTTTTTACTGTTATAAATATGGACTTATTATTTCAAAGTAAGTATTCATGGCATAAGGGCATAAGATTTCTGCGTAGGGGCAGCAAGGTGGTGCAGTGAATGGAGCACCAGCCCTAAAGTCAGGAAAACCTGAGTTGAAATCTGGTCTCAGACACTTAACATTCCCTAGATGTGTGACCCTAGGCAAGTTACTTAATCCTAATTGCCTCAGCCAAAAAAATAAACAAAAAAACAAAAAAACCCTCAAAGATTTCTGTGTAGTCACTTCTTGTTCCTGATCTGTTTTTCAAACCTTTTTGTCCATCTTCTCTTATTTGCTTTTATCACCATTTACATTTTGTATTTGGTTTAGTTCATTAGTGTGGCTCTCTGTGGTAGGTAGTTTTCTTCTGCCAATGCTGTTTAGCAACTGTTTTGCAATAAAAAATCTCACAGAATTTGAGGATTTATATTACTTGTCCAGCATTACAAAATATATCTTAAAAACAAAATTTATATAGCTCTTCTAAACTTTGAGGATCACACTGCCTCTCGAAATATATACTGATGTTGATTTAATTTAGTTTTACTGTGTTCTTTGTAGAATATTTCTGCCTCTTTATCTTGTGTAATGTTGGTTTATAGACTGTAATTATATTGATGGTGGTCTTTTTGTAAAAAGATTATTATGAATACTGCATGAAGTGACCAAATATTCCATGAAATGATGTTGTTTATAACCTTGAGATGTGTGATGAAACCAATTCTGACAACTTTTTCAATTGCTTAGCCATCCTTCCATTTAGTTGCAACAGTATTCTGTCTTTGATCTTTTTATTTTTTAATAGTAAAAAATCATTTTCTCAAGTGTAGTCTCTCAGTGGTTGGTCATTGGACAAGGATCTCATATTTAGAGTTTCATCAGCTAAGTTAAAGTTAAAAACTATGATTCTTAATATCCCATGCCATTTGGTATTCTCATTGCAGAAGCAGAAAAATGCCACAGAGAGACATAGGGCTGAAGGCCATTTTATATTTTATTTTGTCTCATAGGTTTCTGTGGCTCAAGAGTTTACTACCAAGTGCCTAGCCTACATATCTGTGAGTCCTCAAAGTAAGAACTCAGAAGGCAAACTCAAGCCTGTTGCTAGAATTGTATTCAGTCTTTCAACAATAATAGAACCTGCCAGACAGCTTCTGTTTCACTGGTATAGCTTTGTGATTTCAGGCTTAACTCCATAATGGAGAAGGCTCAGAGTAATATTCTGTTGAGGAAAAAAATGAAAATATAGGCCCTTATTTCAATGAATCTAAATTCTGCTCAGAGTAATATAAAATTTTAACCAACAAATATATTCATAATTTTATGAGGCAGCCGAGGATATGCTATGGGCACTGGTAATAGCTTTCTGGAAAACAAGACATATGAGCAGATCCATGAAGGAAGCCAAAGTTTCTAAGAAGTAAAAGTAAGAAGGAAGGGTTTTTCAGACATGTAATCCATAATTCAAAGCTATGGAGGCAGGAAACAAATTATCAGGTTTAGAGAATAACAAATTGTTGGCATTCAACTGATAACAGAATATGTGAAGGACACCAATGTGAAATAAAGATCAAAAGATAGGTTAGAGCTAGTTTTTGAAGGACTTTAAGTCTCCAGATCAGTGATTTTGTAGTTTTTTGGTAGTTTTTGGTTTGTTCATTTTTTAGTTCTAGAGGGAATAGTGAAACATTGAAGTTTCTTGAGTGACATGTTAAAACATATTTTAAGATGATTATTTTGGCAACTGTGTAGAGGATGGATTGTTTTGGGACAAGGTAGATTGAGAGACTGAAACTCTGGAATCCAGGTAGAAGAATGTTTGGTAAAGAAGGCCTGAACTAGGAGGTGGCCTTTGAAAGCAAGAGTTCAACATAAAAGGCATTGATTCTACTTAGAGAAAAAAAAATTTGATGATTAATTGAATGGGGGAGATAGTGAGAAGAGATTTGTAATAGTGTTATGTGATTTAAGAAAGACAGATTTGTTTAAATTCACTAGTTTCTTTTTTGTTAGAAATGTTGAATACTGTTTCAGTTTTAAAATTTCAAGTATGATTTCCCTGCCTCTAGCCCCTGTCACCTTCATTCTGTCCTCTAAAGCTGCCAAATTAATATCCCCAAAACATCACTTTTACCACATCACTCTTCTGTTTAGGAAGCTCTAATGGCTGTGTCTTACCTTTAGGATTATGCAAATTCCTTTGAGTGCCACTAGTATTTCTTCAATTGACTTTTTTGGATTATTATACACTGTTGTTCACTTTCATGCAATCTTTTTTTTTCCCAAACAAGGTGATGTAGTTTCCCTTTACATGTAGCATTAAAGTTTCTTAAAGGTACGGACTATTGTGTTCCCAGTGCCTATCAAAAATAATTAATAAATGCTGAATGAATGAGTGAATGACTGCATAGCCCATCATATTCATTACTATTTCATTATAAACTGCTTAATTATTTTTATTTTCCTTTTATGGCATAACAGGGTTGGACCAAATTTTATGAATTTTCCTTATCGGATCTTCGAGCAGGATACAATATTATTGACAGACTTTTTGATGGTAAGTGCTGAATACATTTCTTTTTAAAAGGCTATATTAAATGTCTTTATTCCCTTCCAAAAGATATCTGTCCTTAAACTCTTTTTCCAAATAATTTATAGGGAAATAACTCTGTATGATAGAAAGACTACTAGTTGGTTGGTTGTCTTTTGTTCTTGAAGAGGGCCAAAATAATATCACTATGTTAAAGTACAGTTACTGTGTAACTGTAGCTGATCAGATCAATATGAACTCAGAATGCTCTGCCACAGGTCATACACAGATAGTCCCTATGAACATTTGGGATGGCTTCTCTAACTTTGCACATCTCACATCTCTGAGGGCATGCCATGCTAGGTGATTCTGAGAGCATGTCATAGCTCATTGAGAAACTGCAAAGAAAAGTGTAGGAGAGGAGATAAGACTCAAATGGAAGGTCTACAGAGCTATTGTGCTGACCTCATTGTTGTATGCCTGTGAAACCTGGGCAGTGTACCAGCGCCATGCCAGGAAACTTCCATTTGAATCACTTCCATTTGAATTGTCTTAGGAAGATTCTGAAGATACCTATCAGAATGAGGTACCAGACACTGAGGCTGTTTCTCGAGCTAACCTACCAAGCATTCCAACTATTGCAGAGAGCACAGTTCTGACCACATTGTTCGAATGCCAAATGTATAATTGCCAAAAAAAGTTATTTTATGGAGAACTCACACTGTGGTCAGAAAAAGCAATTGAAGGACATTCCCAAAATGTCTCTTAAAATTTTTAGAATTGATTATATGACATGGGAGAAAGACTACTAGTAGCTTTGGAACTGGAGGACCTAAATTATTTATATGACTTTGGACAAGTCATTTCATCTCTCTTAAGATTCAAGTTTCCTTGTCCTTAAGAATAAAGTGGTAAAAATAGATTGATTATATCTGAAGTCTATCTAACTCTAAATTATCTGACCTTTTTGGTCTCTGACCCTTTGCTCAAACTTCCTAGACTGTTGGGTCTTGAGAGTCTTAGTTCATAGTCAATTTGAAAGAATTCAAAGATATCCACTTGAAATCACAAAAGACTTTATTAATGCAAAAATGAATGAACCAAACTCTCTGAGAATAGTCTAAGAGTCAATAAAATAATATAAAATAAAGAGTCAATAAAAGTTTGGGAGAGTTTATATACTGAAATTCTGAACTATTGTCAGCAGGCTAATTAATGGGTGTTCAGGATGAGCAACAGAGGCCTATGTGCAGGAACAAGATTATGCTTTTAGAAAAGTATCAATCAGATTAGGAGCCAGGATGGAGTTTTAGCAAGGTTCTCTCAACAAATAGGATTTTAGCAAGGTCCTCTCAACAGATAAAGGATTTTATTGTTCTGGGTTCCTTAGCTGAATAATGTTTACAAAAGTGGGTAAAAAAAATCACTCTGGGCTCTGACCTCTCACTTTGTTGGTCTCTGACAGCCTCCCTCATGAATTTTGGGTTCTACATGTGCCAACTCCTAAGATGAGGAGAGTTCACAAGTCCATATTATCTTGGTTGGGCTTTCACACACAGCCAGAAGCTCCTTAGAGAAAATTGTAGATACCTTTTCAGACTGTCAAGCAGCATAGCAGGAGTCAGTCCACCAGGTCCAAGCAAATATTTATGCTAAAAGTCAGCTTCATAGCTGCTCTAAAGCATGTATTACTTTGACCACATGAAGAGCTACACTTTTACTTCAAATGAGCAAGAGGTCAAGATTTGACATTCAAGGCAGAGATTAGGACATTTCTTAAGGTTTACCTATTGCAATTTTATAATAATTTTAAAAACACTTCAGCTATGAATTCTATGAGAATTTATAATAATTTGATTAATGATAACTTTTAAAGATACTCCTATTATCTCCATCTAACTTGATGCCCAAAATACTTATGGGAAGTTATTTGCATGAGTATTAACACATCCATTTAGCAATTGAGAAATCTAAAGCATAGGAATATTAATCTGCTCAAGAATATCCAAAGAATTCCCACATTGCGAGAATGTGGCAGTCCTTTTTGTAGTGGCTAGAAACTGGAAACTGAATGGATGCCCATCAATTGGAAAGTGGCTGAATAAATTATGGTATATGAATGTTATGGAATATTATTGTTCTGTAAGAAACAACCAGCAGGATGATTTCAGAGAGGCCCAAAAGACTTGCATGAACTGATGCTGAGTGAAATGAGCAGAACCAGGAGATCATTATACACAGCAACAACAATATTACATGATGATCAATTCTGATGGACATGGCTCTCTTCAACAATGAAATGTTTCAAACCATGTCCATTTGTTCACTGAAGAAAGCCATATACACCCAGAAAGAGGGATATGAAATATAGACCACAACATATCATTTCTATGATATCTATTGATGTTTGTTTGCATTGGGTTTCCTTTCTCAGATATTTTTTGTTCATGTAGATACGATTGTTCTTGCACAGCAAGATAAGTATGGAAATAAGAATAAATATATTCGACTTATCGAGCATTTTAATATAATTAACATGTAGTGGACTTCCTGCCATCTAGGGGAGGGGAGAAGACTGGGGGGGGGAAATTTGTAAAGGAGAGCTTTGTAAGGATCAGTGTTGAAGAACTACCCATACCTATGTTATGCAAATAAAAAGCTTTAAAAAAAAAGAATATACAAAGAATTAGTAATATAGCCGTGACCCCTTACTAGTCTAGTACATTACCCCTGAACCATATTGAATCAAAATAAATAAGAAACCAATAACAATAAGAAACCTATAACAATAATGCTGAGAATCAGATAGTGAAACCCCCAACTGCATGTTCATTTATTCAAGAAATGTTTTTGTGTCAAAGAAATGTATAGTTACTGAATAAAATGCTTAAATAAAAACAAAACAGAAAAAAAGCCAAACTGTCATATTTGAGTTTCTACATTCATGAATAAAACTATCTTTAGAAAAGGAGATGAAGACACAAGAGTAAAAGGCAATTATTCTGGTCAGATTTTCTTTCTTTCTTTTTTTTTTTTTTTGCTGAGGCAATTGGGGTTAAGTGACTTGCCCAGGGTCACACAGCTGTTACGTGTCTGAGACCAGATTTGAACTCTCAGGTCCTCCTGACTTCAGGGCTGGTGCTCTATCCACTGCGCCACCTAGCTGCCCCTGAAGTCAGATTTTCAAGGAATGCCTCATATCCAGTCTTTCTAGGAGTATGATATTATAATTTTTAAGGTTGCATTAATTCTTTTCTGTTCAACTAAGGTAACAAATAGTGATTTATCATTTGGCAAACTTCAAAGTACATTTAGAAATATGAGTATTGATTTAGGAGAGTCATTGACAAATCCCACTTTGGAATTTAATCCTCCTTGAAGCCTCTTATCATTGCTACAAAAAGCGAGTGACTAGTGAGAAATTTGTTGTACACCTTTTTAATTCCCTTGAGGCCTATTTTTATTTGTTCTGAGAATGAGATTACAGGAAGCACTTTCCTTTATTCATGAAGTAACCACAGTGTACTTTGTTGGTCTTCTTTTAATCAAAAGCTACAATGTAAATGTTAAGAGTAAAATCAATTGTGAATTATTCTTATGAACATTATTTGCTTTCATCATTTTTTTTAGCTCCCAGCTACCTCACAGCACAATTATAGGTTTTCTCATTATCAAGGTACCAAGGTGGCATCTGATGAGAGAGCATAAATAATTTTTTATTAATGATATTAAATTTTTAAAACTAACTATAAGTTGTAGTCATATAATATATGTCAAGGCCAAGTGTACTTTTAAACGTACCCACTGTAATGTACTCTTCTTGCTTCATTTCCATAAGTAATAGACATACTGCCATATAAAAATATGAATCTTAGTAAAGTGAAGAAGAGACCATTTTTTTCCAGTAGAGGATTCTTTGTATCTTGTTCACCTTGCTTTCCAACACCCATAGCATACTACTTTTGTTTCCAGGAGTTATTTCATAGAAATTGCTTATTCTTAGACTTTTAGTTTAAGGAAGATTTCTTGATATAATTATGAATTAATTATTATATTTTTAAATGTACCTGAATGCCCATAGCAGTAGTAATGTTTTTAGAAATAATACTAATAAAAATTTATGTTGTACGTATTTCAAATTAACAGGTACCAAAGATGTTCAGTGGGAATTTGTACATGGCTTGCTTGAAAATGCTATTTATGGAGGCCGTATAGATAACTTTTTTGATCTCAGAGTCCTCCGATCGTATTTGGAACAGTTTTTTAATTCTACAGTGATTAATGGATCAGATCAGAGACATAAGAAAAGCATTTTTCCGTATTCCATTTCTTTACCTAATTCTTGCAGCATTTTGGTAAGTAAAAATAGTTCTTTATCACCCTGTTAGCATAATGTATATGCATACATTATATACATATATATATATGTATACACACATGAATTTTATTGACATTTTAAAATACTATTCCTTTCAAGAGCAAATTAACATTATTTTATTTATTGGAAAAACAGGTAGTTTTCCCAAACACTCCCACAATTTCCTGATATTTAACATTTTTTGTTGCTAATGATGATAGTGGTGATAACGACAGCAATTATGAGGATAGGCACCTAAATCCTTGGAAGAATGAAATGTTTACTTGTTGGAAGCATAAGGACTTTCTTCATTTTTTAATATTTATATCCCAAAGGCCCAGCACAGTGCTTTGCATATAATGTCTATTTAATAAATGCTTAATAATAATTGCTTCAAGTAATAAACAACAGAAGTGGGATTTGAACTCAATTCTTCATTTCCAGAGCCAGTGTTCTTTTTACTGTGTATGTTATTACTATCTACATGTAAAGATGCTCAAACTCTTTATGTTCAGAAGTTCTTAAGTGTTTTCTTATATTATTTCTTACATTGTATTGATTGGGCTTGTTTTATTTTTTGGAATTGTCATGTTCTTCTGGGAGACCTATATTTAATTTTTGTTTTCCTGTGAATCCTGTCTTTGAAACTAATATGTTTTGTTTGCATGGAGATATTTTCTTTTAATATTGTTGCTTCCTGCTTCTTAACTTTTAGTGCTCACCTGCTACCATTACATTCCAGTTATCTTCTCTTTTGTTTCAATGATGAGAATTGCCATTCTGAATTCAAGGTTTTTTTTTTTTCTTTTCTGTCAGTTATTTCTGCTCTACAGACCATAAGTTCTTCTATCACAGTTCTCATTTCTTTTTTAGACCTTTTAGGAACATTTTGATCATTGGTTCCGTGATCTCTTGGCAATTTACAAGGTGCTTTCTTTCATTGGGTATTATTTATTTTCCTTTTACTTGAAATGCTTATTCAAAAGATGTCTACACTATTTGAACTGATCTGGAATTCATATTATTTTCAGTTATTAATATCTTTCCAGTTGATTTATCTGATTATGCTCTAAGCCTTTAAATGTTCTTCCTCCAATGCTTTCCCTTTATATCCCTCCCTACTCTCATTTCTCACTTTTTAGCTCCTTCTACTTTGATTATTATTTCCTTGGTGTCTGAATGACAAAACTATTTCAGCCTTCTCCCATGCTGACCAACTGGCATTTCACTATCCTCAGTCTCTACCTCAAATGACTTCTGGGGACTAGCATTGACTCTAGCTGGATAATGGCCTCTTTTCCTCAAATTTAGTGGAATTAAATATAGCCATACTTGCGTCCTGACCCAGTTCTCTCTGTTCCTCAGTTCTCTGAGCTTTTGCTTCTGTCCCAACAAAAGCAAGATTCTGTCTTTTGGTTTTCCTTGGCACTCAGATGTATGGGTGTGGCATGAGAGAGCAGGACAGGTTAGGTCTTAGATAGGATAAGACACTAGGCTTGGAATTAGAAAAATCAAAATTACAATATAGCCTCAGAAATTTGCTGGCTGTGTGACCCTGGGAATATCATGCAACTCCTATTTATCTCAGTTTCCTTAACTGGAAAATGGGGATAATAATAGGATCTACTTTCCAGGGCTGTTATGAAGATCAACTGACATAGTATTTGTAAAGTGTTTAGCACATTGCCTGGTATAGAGGAGGTGCTCTATAAATGTCAATTATTATTTATCATTTATTATTTTTATAATTATTTGGATTAAGATTTTACTTCTTGATTACTTTGTTAATTTTAACATTTGTTTTATTATCTAAAACAATAAGTTGATAAAGTTGTTAGACTATTCTTTTTTGGTTTTTAACAAAGAAAATCCCTCCTTTTTCTTTCAATTTCTCCTACTCCAGTTTAAAAGAAAAGGCAAAGCTCTTGCTACAATTAATTGTAATCAAGGAAAACAAATTCCCACATTGAGTGTGTGCAAAAAATAAATGTTTTATTTGCATCTTGAGTCCATCACCTCTGGAATCACATTTCAGCACTGTACAGAGAAAAGTTCTTAAGTTTTTCAAAGTAATTTATCTCTACAATGATGCTGTTATAGTATGAATTATTTTCCTGGATCTATTTGTTCCACTCTTTATCAATTCACATAGTTTTCCCTAGATTTTTCTGAAACCTCTCCTTACATCATTTATTACTGCATAATGGTATTCCATTACATTCAAATACCATAATTTGTTCAGCTAGTCCTCAATTGATGGGCACCTTTTCAATCTTCAATCCTTTACTGCTACAAAAAGAGCTGCTATGTATTCTTTTCATAGGTTCCTTTCCTCTTTCTTTGATTTCTTGTGTTACAGCATTAGTAGTGGTTGTGCTATTTTAATAATTATGTACAAGTTAGTAACTTTTGGGGCATAGTTATAAATTGTTTTTCAAAAAAGCTGATGAGTTCATGGCTCTTCAAAATATGCATGATTTCCCTTGATTATTTTTTTCACTGATTAAGTTTAAGAATGGATATTCTTGAAGATGTACTTATCCATTTTTATGTTTAGGATTTTCGTGCAGTTATTGAAAAGCTACCAGAAGATGATAAACCTAGTTTTTTTGGTCTTCCTGCAAATATTGCTCGCTCATCACAACGTATGATTAGTTCTCAGGTAAGTCTTTAAAATTTTCCTTGCTTTTTTTTAAAAAAGGTTATCACTGGTATGAGAAACCAGGCATGGCTAATAACTTCATTAATACTTTAGGGATTTATAATCTCATCAAGATGGGTCATATATCAATAGTATGGATTAAAACCCATTCAAACCATCAACTTTTGGCCATGTTTTCCCAGAAATCTTTTACAAGGTTTTCTACCAATGTGGTTATCCCTGTTGTCCAGAGTGCTTAATAAAATGTGTACCATTTGGGCTATCTATTTGGTAAACTGCAGTTATCCTATCAGACTGATACAAATCCTTCTCTGTATCCCTCAGTGAATCCTCATATGGCATGAACTAAAAGCAATTCATTATCATGGTTACCTTTCTCTGATTCTTTCCAGATTTTGAGTATCCTTCCAAAAATAAGCCATCTAGAATATAATACTCATGATGTGATCTGACCAAGACAAAATATAGAAAGACCATCACTTCCTTTTTCCTGGGAAATAATGCAATTTTAATATAACCTGACATTGCATTTATCTTTTTTTCATCTGTCATTAAATATTGATTCATACATACTCAGTAGCAAAACATTTTAACATTATCTAAGTATATATCTCACTTTAAATACCTTATGTACATATTTTATTTGCATAATATTGTGTGGGTAAAAGAGCTTACTTTTAAAAAATCCTTATCATATTTACCTACTACAATCCAGGGGAAAATGAGTATTCAGACTATGAAGAAAAATATTCCTCTTGAAAAGTTGCATTACCTAGAGTCTGTGTCATTAGTGCCAAGTCATTAGTGTACTAAATAGCAGTATTCACAGTCCTGTTTTCAATGAAGAGCTACTCTAGGAATTTTATGGTTCTGCATGTGAAAGATTCTCTCTCTTCTTGACAACATTCCTGCAACCGAGAGGCATTTCTGGTAGATTTATATTTCTACCGAATTACAACTATAAAGTAGAATGCATTCCAGTTATTAGGGGTCAAATCTAAAATGTTTCCTGCTTTTCTCTCATTGCTAAACAAGCTTTATTTTAATTAATTGATAATGTTAACAGAAAGAACGTAGAAGTATGGCTATTACCAGGAGGCATCTAAAATATCTCTAAAGATTATGAAATTCTAAACAGAAAAATGAAGACTTTATTTAGGTGCCTAAGTATTGACTTCATTTTTGCTTTCCCTTGAAGGCAAGAATTTCAGAAGTAAAAGGTAGATTGTAAAAGTGAACTATGGAAGGTACACTTGCTGGAGTAATCCAAATATTATTAACATGTGAAAGGAAAGCCAGTGGTCTCAGATTAGGGTACAACAGAAGAAAAGGAGAATGGCCTAAAAAATGTGGAATTAAACCAGAAATAAGTGAATTGAAATACATTAGAAAATATGAATAGAGGATTGATCCCAATCAATCAGGGTCACTTGGGAAAAGAATTTCAGGGAGCAAATCACTTCTTAGTCAAGGCAGATTTTAATGTGAACAGAAGGTTGGGCTAAGTCCTTAAGGGACAAACAGCAACCTCGATAAAAGGTCCTATATTTACACCCGTTTCTGGGCCGGGTATCAAAAGTAAGTTAGCTCTTATGTGAGCCATTAACCTCAAGGAACAGAGAAACAAGATGTGATTGTCCATCCAGCTATGTTCAGGGAACTTGGGTCTATGTTACATGTTTCAGAGAACTAAGGTTGTAAACCAGTTCGTTTATATATACCTCAACTCCTAAAAAATAGCCTTTATTTTTTTTAATTATTTTATTTAAAGCTTTTTATTTGTATGACATGTATATGGGTAGTTTCCCAACATTGATCTTTACAAAGCTTTCCATTACAAATTTTACCCCCAGTCCCCTCCCCTCCCCTAGATGGCAGGAAGTCCACTACATGTTAATAATGTTGAAATGCTTGAGAAGTTATGCAAGAAAAATCCTATCTACAAGAAAAAAAAAGAATCAGAGAAAGGCAACACAATGCAAGCAAATGTCAATAGAGATCATGAAAATGTTACGTTGTGGTCCATATTTCATATCCTTCTCTCTGGGTGTATATGGTTTTCTTCATTGAACAATTGGAACTGGTTTGAGACAATTCTTTGTTGCAGAGAGCCATGTCCATCAGAATTGATCATCATGTAATACTGTTGTTGCTGTGTATGATGATC